>BMAO01024824.1:0-170172 GCA_019973975.1 Trichonephila clavata
AACATTTTTGAGGTAATTCTATTGTAGAATTTTACTGTTTTCCTAGTTTCGGATGACATTTATCTCCTTTTTGTGGAAATGGTATTGTAGTTTAGAAAATCATGTAATTCATTTCAACTTTTCTATAAAATCATCGTTATAAGGCTCCGGATTTTTAGGAAGAAAACGTTCAAATTGTCTCTTGACAAATACGTCTACATTGTCTTAGGTATCATAAACAATGCCCATAAGATTAAGAAGGGAAACGAATATGGGGGTTTTAATTTTTCGACGAAGAATTTGGTAGATCTTTATTTGAAATTTAGAAAAAGTATTTTTTTTTCGAGTTTTAGGGATATATATTTGTTTTATTTATCTTTGTTACCTTTATTTATTTATCGATCTAATTCTCTTTGTTTGATAGAAATATGCGAAATTTTAATAAGTTTCTTTCTGCTCATATCTCTTAGATACAAATTGTATTTGAATTGTCATAGAAGGATGCTTATTATGGAAAATAAGTTTCGATTTGAATCTTTAAAAAGAAAATGTCATTTTCTTAGAAAATATTAACTAGAGCACTTTTTTGTCAGTCCTTTTTTAACAGCATTCCATTTCTTGTTTTACAAATTATGCTATTTCCAATCAGGGGCATAGTTACCGCGTATCAATGATACGGGGCCCCAAGCTTTGAGGGCGGGCACCCAAACGTGTAAGCAAAAAATCGCAGGGGGTGGCCTTTGAGCAGGCATGTCAAACTCATTGATATCACGGGCCACATGAGCTATTTTACATTAAGTTGAGGGCCACATGTTTTCAATGTTCAAAAAATTAATAAACAGGATTTTAGGATGATTATACTATGTATTTATAAAACTCAGTGTATTATATTTTTTCATACATAATCATTTAATATTCATTTATTTTTTAAACTATAAATATTTTATATTGTTTTATAAAAAAAAATTTTTACGAAATAGAATGAATGTAATGTTAATCTTGATATCTTAAGATAATTATCTTAAGATATTTGACGTCGTTTTTTTTTTAAAGCAATTCATCAAATTTGGTTGAACATATTGAGTTGATATAATTTTTAAGAAATGATGATAAATGTTTTCATTTAATCTCGACTGTTCTGAGAATTTTCGTTACTTTTCATTAAAGAAAATGATTGCTTCCGAACATAGCCATTATACGCGTAATAAATGATAACATTTTAAGAAACCATGATCTACAGATGAAGATATATAATATCTAGACAAATTACTTCGAAACTTTTTTGCTTCGGCAAAGAATCAAAATAGATTTCAATTAATTCCATTTGTAACTTTTTCATCAACAATTACAATATCGATACATAGAGGTGAAATTAAGAAACGAAATTGTAATTCAAAATTTTTAAAATCAGATAATATTTGATCGCGAATTCCATTTCTAATAATTTAATTTAATATTCTGTAAATTTTAATTTAAATGATTTAATCAATAGATTTTTTTAAAAAAAACTTTGAACTGAGACAAGTTTTCTCTTTCTATTTGTAATATTTGTCAGTAATAATTTTTGTTCGAAAGCGTTAATATTATCAAATAGCATCGTAGCAAATAAATTTTGGCCTTGAAGCTTAAGTTAAGTAGACTAGTAATATCAACTGAGGAAGCCAAGTGCTTTACCCAATGTTCATCTTTCAATTAACTTTCATCATTATTTAATCATCTTTACACTTTCATAATTGTTTTTTTCTTGTTTCAAGAAATAAATGATTTCATCCAGCAATTTAAAAAATCGTTTTAACCTTATTGGTCAAAATCCATTGAACTTTCATGTAATTGGTTGATCGATAAATTACCATTCTAACCTTTTAGAAATGAAGCAAATCGACGATGCCAAAATTACAAGCTCGAATAAAGTTTCAATTATACTGACTATTTTAAAACATGTCCAGTATATCCAAGTACAATACTTGCTAAGTAATAATACGATGAAAATGTTCAAAATTGTACTATTACCATGTTGTTTGCTTGTTTGTTTTAATCTTGCAATTGCTTTAGTAATACTAGTCATGGTAAATGCTCTATCAGTTGTAAGACACGAAACAAACTTTACAAGGATAACTTACACTTCATCAAGATTTCTAAAAGTGCATCAAAACATGTATTATGCATAATACATGACTATAATTCTCCATTATTTCATCATCTCTGCTGGTTACAAGAATTTCACCTTAAAAATTACACTTTAAAATTTTTTTTACTTGTGCTGGACATAATTACCGCTTTTATATTTCGAATCTAATCCGCCATCTGTTCTAAGCCGCACCCCAAATTCTCAAAAGGTTATTGTGAAGAATGAAAAAATAATGTAAAATGGTTTATCGATATCAAATTTTACGCAATCAAAATAAATTTAAAAGGAGAACTAATAACACGTGAATTTTCGGTTATTTTTATCAGTATTACCAATTTTTAATTTACGCGGAACTCATAATTTCTCTAAATACCCCATCCAACAAATTTCTTTCCCTTCGATTCTAAGCCGCACCCCATTTCTGTAGCATTAACATTGGAAAAAAGTGCGGCTTAAATTCGAGTAAATACGGTTATTCCTTCACTTTAATTAAGCACTAACTAATATATTCTTCTTCAGTAAATGGTTTCGACCCGCTTGCGATTAAAGGGAAAATATATAGTTTTTATAGCAGTTGTATAGTCTTCAACAAAATTTTAGGTGCCGCGGTAACCTGGTGGTCAAGGTAACGGACTCGAGTCATAAAATAACTGGCCTAATACCGCTGAAAATCCTCAATGCAGAGGGGGCCGATGCACGTTAAATATGTCGAGGTTTAAGACGTCCACCAGTTGGTGTGGTGTGGAAGGCAGGATAAGGGATGCCAGCTCAGATATCGTCTTCGTCACTAAACCATGGTTCAAAATTACGAGGTTCGTGGCCAAACGCCCTCGAGCTGTTGAAGAGTTCGTTGTTAACATTCGCTCCCTCACTCCGTCAACAAATTTAGTGAATAAATTTTTTTCATTTTTAAATTGATTTCAGTTCCGACAACTCGTCTTGTCAAAGTTTCCCAGCATGTTGGTCAGAGTTTGTTTTCTGATTTCTGTCATAGTGCCTTTTAAAATTATATTCCTTTGCGACTGAATTAGAGTTTTTACATATCAGGCCTAATATTTTATTCTTATTATGGGCATAAAAATATTGTAGTTCCCATTTTTCTTGAAAGTTATGATGTTCATCTTCAGTTTATCTTTTCTTACTCCTGTTCTTGCAGTGTCATTATATTTTTATTAAATAACTTTTTATTTTAATATGAATAAAACCCAAAATACACTTTCATTTACAAACGATTGCGCAAACACTGCACTTTGACTTGGTCATCTTGGGGGTTTTAAATGTTTTAAAAAAATAAATCTTCAATGGCCTTTGACGCCATGCTATTCGCCTCTTACTGATTGGACACTTCAAAGAGAAAAAAAAAAGTTTCACACACGATGAATCGTAGTGCGATATATAGCAAATAATATGCAAAAGTGCATTTAAGAATTTAATAAGAATTTGTTTATTACAGTGAAATTAAATGAAAAAATTTCAATAAAATATTGAAAATAATTTTCCTTTAAAGGCTATTTTTATAATTAAATAGAATTTTTTAAAAAACAAGAATAGATAGCAGGTGAATATATTGTAAATTTTTTAAAAAGGTTTTACCAGAAAAAAATTAAAAAAAAAAAAAAAAACCTTAAATATATATTGACAGTTAAAATTTTGTAAAATGTCTCCGCGGGCCGCAACCTAGGTATTGGCGGGCCGCATGTGGCCCGCGTGCCTTGACATGCCTGCCTTTGAGAGTGCCCTCAAGGATGATACAGGGTCCACTCAGGACCAGCTCCGCCAGTGTTTTCAATACTCATATATATTTTTTTTATATTTAAAATATGTTTTACATAAAATTGATAGCATTTGTTATATATATATACGATGACAGAGATTACTCAGCCTAATCTTATCATGATGCTTTCATAAAAGTTTTGAAACACTTATAAAAATAATAATGATACAAACTGAAATTAGAAAACCCCAGGTATGTACGTATAACATCTAATTTTTCTCAGTTTTAAGTCGGTGCAATTTAAAAAGTTTGATTTTTATTCCATGACTTGAAATTATTTTACTATAGTGTTATAATACATTTTGAAATATATATATCATAGATAAATTCAGTTATATTTGTAATACTTGTATACGGAATACTTGAACTCAATAAAGTCTCATTGTGTATCAGCTGAAAAAAGGGCTTATTTTAAGTCATATAATTTTAATTGGAATTCCACCTCTTCCAAATATTGTCTTTTAGTAACACAAGAATGTTTTGAGCCCGGCAATTTCTCAATAGGAAAAAATTAATGAAAGCAAAAAAAGCTTCTAAGGTTTTTAACTATGTGTAAAAACACAAATATTGCTCTTTAAAAATTAAAAACCTCGAAACATAACTGAACAGAAGCGATTTTAGTAGTAAAAGTAAGAGTTATAATAGCCATTTCACTGAACGAACCGATTATTCTCCCAAATATCTCTCTTTATATACAAAATTTTTTTCATGATGCTGTAATAAATTCATTTCAAGTTTTTTTTTAAGGTGAAGCTAACAAAAGAAACTACATCTTTTTTACAGAATGGAGCAAACTCACAGTTTGGACAAATTTACATTTATGATAAGGAGGCTTTGCATGAATGTGCAAAAATAGTTAAACGCGACGATGTGTTATAAATTTTACAGCCAATTATGAAGAAAAAACCGTATGAACTACATAATACAAGGAAATTACAGTTTTACAATTTGAGCTGTGATAGAGTTGCATAATTTGTACAATGGGAGTTGGTCCGCCATTAGGCACATAAGGGAGGGGGCGTACCTCCTTCCAGTTTTTAATTAAATTTTTAAGAATGGAAAAATGCTTTAAAATGATTGCTAAACTAATCACTCTCTCTAAACTGTCGAATATTGAGATTGTCAAATCTCAGAAAACTTCAAATATATTAAAAACTGATTGGTTATCAGACTCCCTTAACCTTTTCAATAGAATTTTTGCTATTCCTGGTGGGCGCAGTAGCTTAGTGGTTATGGTCACGAGTTCATGTCTGGAGTGTCATGGGCTCAAATCCTGTTGCCACTAAAGACCCTCCGTGTAGATGAGGCCATTCCTCCCATTTATGTGGTAGTTAGGAAAGAGGATGCCAGCTCAGGTGTCATTCTCGTTACTCGACCGAGGTTGAACATTACGAGGTTTGTGATCAATAGCCCTCTTGTTGCTTTATAGAGCGACACTAATCTCTCTTTCTTTCTTTTGCTAATCCTGCTCCAGGCACATAAATTACTTTAATAAACCCTGTAAAAATTCTCATTTATAGTTAATCTTTCATCTTCAAAATTTACATATCTAATATTGATTGAATTTTTTTCCAAATGGGAAATTTTAAGAGTGCAGTCCATTTGTACGTAGCTGCTTTAATTTCGGAAAGGACTTCCTTTCCAAATACAAAAATAACTTATTTTTGAGATCTGTGCATAATTCTCTGTTTTACGAATTTTTTATTCTGCTTATGTGATCCATTAGCACAGAGTAGTAATTACTTAACAATTCGATTAAAATTTTCCATTATATTCCATTACATTAAAACTATTTAAATGTAATTTTATAGCAAAAACATGAAGAAAAATTACATTTTCAAAACATTCTCTTTTCATGGAAAATACTTCTATGTAATATTTTTTCTATGTATATATAGTTAGGATTTTTCTTTACAGAGCCTGAATTAAGATTTTTGAAACATTCACATTATTTTTAGAGTTACTATTGAAATAACAACCAGGCTTCTTCATAAAAATTTCGCTACTTTATTAATATAAGTCCCACTTCTAAATTATATCTTCTAAAAAGTCCATTTGAGGTAGGGATTCTTGGGAACTTCCCAAATCGAATAACAAAAACTAAACTTTCGTAACATCAAGAATTATTTTGAAGATTGTCGAATTTTAGATATCCATAATAATAACGTTTTTGATAAATTTTACAACTCGCCATATTGACATCAATAGAAGTATTGTAAAGTTTTCATATGCAAGAGTATATTTTTTTTATTCTTGATTATTTTAGGGCCCCGGTGCATAGCATCCATTGACCACTCCCTGCAGAAGAGCTTTCAGTCTGGTTGAAATGACACTTCTACAAATGTTTCACTCACTAAGAAAGTATACACCCCACAATAACCCCCTTTCAGTCCCAAAATAGATTCCAATCGCCTCCCCCTGAAATAAACAGCTATCCTATTCATGTTTCCCCCACCCTCGTCAACCTTATCTCAAGGTCACTTGACCGTTTCATCTTGGAAACAAATTGACGCTGAACTTCCTTCTTTCATTCCAACGAAGAGGGTCCCCTCCCTAACAATGACGTCATCTCATGACGTAGACTAGGGTTACTTTAATTATCTTACCTCCTCCCCCTTTCATATAAAAAAAGCAGAATTAGTGTTTCTGAAGTTATTAAAATCATTATTCATGTAGCAAATATTCTTTTTCGTAAAATAAAGTATTCTTAATGTGTATTTAAGCAGTTTATGCTCAATTTTCTTCTAAAGTAATGTTTTAAAAGTTTTGTAAGTAGATTGCATACACGTGGCGCCATCTGCAGTCATTACACTAAAGCTTGCCAAACATGGCGTCCGAGCATTTTGGAAGCAAAGATATATGTATTTTTCGTAATTTTAAAATTTTCTAGACCATTTCTGACATTTTTACATTTCAAGGTGGATTTATATGAGTAATTTACGTTCTCAACAAAAGTTTCATATCCAAATAATGTGATTTCATTAAGTTAAAGTACCCTGACCTTTTCAGTACATTTAGAAGTCCACCTTAAGTGTGTGTGTGTGGAAATTAGGTAATGTGCACATTACCCAGGTAATCTGTAGAGTAATTATATTAGTCAAAATATGGAAAGTGGTTTTTCACTTTACCTAGATAATCTACTTACTGGGGTCTCATTTAAGTAAAAAATTTGATATTTGCCTAAATAGCTGAAGATTATGAAAATAAAGTATATTGACAATTCTTGAAACATAGTTCTACATTTTCCAGCACTTTTAAAGTAACTGGTTGTAAATTGAGAAAATGTTTCATTGAATTCCTATTGGAGTGTTGCTTGGTAAATGAAGCCCTTTTGAAGTTTACTTGGAAATCAATTTTTTTGAGCAAGATACAGGTTTTCACTTGTTCAACATCAGAGAGCAGGATTAAGTTGTCAGCAAAAGCAAAGGTACATTTCCTCCCTCCTCTTTCTTTTCTCCACTTTTTTTCCCTCTTACTACAAAAGACCAGCTGTATAGAGGTGCTAATGCATACTAAATCTGTGGAGGCTGAAAGTTCTTATATTAGTGTGGTGCAAAAGTATGAAGACTTGGATGCCAGCTCAGATGTTGTCCTCATCACTTGACAGAGGTTCAAAACTACATGATTTGTTGCTAATAACCTTTGAATTGCATCGAAGCTCGACAAATGAACAATCTTTCAATCCATTTGCCTCTATCATCATTTTATTGGAAAAGAAAATTACAGAAATAAACTTTGGCACTTGAAATAGAAGTTGGCTAATGTACAGGTATAATTTTCTAGGTGAAGTGTGGAAATCCTGATTTAGAGTAGTTATTTCCATATTTTAACCACAAAAAAAAATTCAGTTTACTACAAATTAACAAGTAAAGTGCATTTTAACTATAACTAATGGTTAAGCACAGGTGCTTATCTTCATAATTAGCAATTTAAAATGCAATACAATAAAAAGAGCATCTAATACATATTAATTTTACATTGTGGATAGACTTAGGTGTGACATGTAAATGATTAGCATTGCATTGCATGGACAAATTGTGCTCCTTTATAATCATTTACCAGTTTTGGCTGTTTTCTAAAGTGCTGGGTGTATATTGGATGTGTGTATTGCATGCATTCAGTATGTGTTGTTGTAGAATAAAAAATCGTTCACACATTTGTGACATACACTAAAAGATATAATCTTATCTCTCTTAAGAAATCTGTTCTCATATTCTCTACAAGCATGTTGTGTACAGGCCAATAATGAATGGCACTGAAATATCAAGAGCCCTAGCTCAAAAAATATAGAGAATTGCATATAAATCTGTGTCAAACTGTACTATTCAACATCTTCAGAAGACGGGAACTTCAAGACATCCATTGCTGCAACTACCTTTAGTTGTACATCACAGATGTATGTGGCTGCAATGGTGCTTTGAGTACTGGACATGGACAAACAAATGGTAAGGCATTGTCTTTTCAAACAAATCTCAATTATGCCCCCAGCACCACATCAGTGGTATCTGAATCAGGTGGCATCCATAGCATGAGATCGTATGACTCATTATGTATTGTCTTATTTGTCCTCCCTTTGATATATTTTGATATATATTTTAGCCATTGGACTTAACTCCCCCACACAATGTTTCAATAATTTTTTGTTGCCACCAGGTTGCACAAGATATTAATCTGTTCATGTTTCACTAATTAAATGGGTCTGTTATTTCACCCTTAAGTCATTTGTCTTATAAATTTGACTTTGATATTTCTAGTTGTATGTGGTATTACATTTTAGGATTAGAAAATAAATACAATACTTTTATTTGTTTACAATGTACATTTAATCGATTACATAAAAAGGGGGGAGGTATGTATAAATTAAAAAAGTTGGGATTCTGTTCTTTTTACTGATTTATTTCACTTTTGATTTTTTCTGGCTTTTTAGTTATTAGTAAGTTTATATTTTATGTTTATATTGCTTATGTTATCTACTTTACTCCTTTTTTGCTCGACCACAGTATTCGAGTGGACATGTTATGTAATTCTGCCCAGCATTTTTTTGTCGAGTTTTGGGTTCTAGTCCTGATACCACTAAAAACCCCATCATGTAAAGGGGCTGATACACATTACATTTGTTGAGGCTCAAAATCCTTGCATTGGTGTGGTGTGGATGGTATGAGAATTAGTGTCCTTGTCACTTTGACATGGTGCAAAACTATATGTATAAATGAAAAGATTTTTTTGAAACAATTATATGTTTAATTAACAAGAATAAAATGTATAATACTTTGTATTCTAATGATTTATAATATGAAAATTAATAATTTATATAAATATTTTTAATTTCAGGGTTTGTTCATCAGTGGAGCAGTTGGTGACAGGTTAAATCTTAAATATGTTCTTGCATTTGGGATGTGTTCTTCATCTCTTACGGTAAGATTAAATAAGAAATTTATTTTCTGAGTTTTTTTGTAGAGAAATTTAAATTTTATTTTTCCATCCTCCAAAATTTTCTTTTATTTCAAAAGTAGTTTTTATGCTCAAATATATGTCTCATTTCTAATTTTTTTTAAATACCTGTGTTACTTAAGCTGACTTATTAGGTTTTAAGATAAAAATCTTGAAGGCATATATTACAAATTAAAAATATTTCATCCAGACTAGTATTTGGATCCTTTTTGGTAACTACAAGATTTAAGACCTTGAAATCTTTGAATGATCCTTTCTCAGGCAGTTGAGGTTTACTGTCCTGTGAATACGGGCAATGCATCCTCAGGATGCCCTAGAGATTATTCTTTGTTTTCTTGTCATTCAAGGCTTCCTTTTTTTCACTTTAATTTTTAAATCATACACTTTAATATGCAAATCATTAACGTTTTTATATACACAATACTATCATAAATATATCTGTTCACTTACAATATTTATTTCTATTTTTCATTTCACTAAATAACTATCTTAATTTTCATTAATACTTTAATTACAATTGTTTCCTTGCATTCCCTCATGAGAATACTTATACATTTCCTTACTCCATGCTATGCGGTAGACAAGGAGGGGGACTATGTGGTGTTAATATTTCAGCTAGTAAGTATAATGTAGGCTCAAGAAGGCCAGTAAACATGCAAAGCTACTTTGGATCACTATCACTATCCAATGTAGTGCTTCAAGTTAGTTGTTGTATGTGTGTATTGAAGAGTACATCTTATTTGCAACCAATCATTTTTGTCAAAAAAATGTTTATAAATTCTTCGCTTACTGTTAGTCCACACAAATCCTTTAATTAAGATCATAGTATCATTTTTGAATCAGATGTGCTGTGCACCTGTCAATCTGAAATCAATGGATTTTTTTGGTTTTAGCCAGAAGGTCATTATTAAAATAGATACAACTGTTGTTCATTATTTTATAACATCAATTTCTAATTTCATGTTCCCCTCAGAGGGCTCACCTTCTTTAGGTGAGTACGGGTGTCACAATCCCGAGGTGCCCTAGTGATCTTTTCCTTTTGTTTACTGTCTTTGGTAAACATGGGCTTCACGAACCCGGGGTACCGTAGTGATCCTTCTCTATTTTCGACCCTCTTTCTTGTCATTCAATTCATTCTTTCTTTCGTTTCCCGTCTAGACCACAGATATTAAAGCAAATGTTTGGCGCAGTATAGCCGAAATCGGCTCTTGTGCCAATAAACCACAAAGTCAGTCAGTTAGTCTAATTTCATGTTGGGTTTGAGTCGCAATCTTGCAAATATTGAAACCTCAGAGTTAGACTTTGGGTTGACCGTTACATCTTTCCAGTTCAAATATCCAAAAATACAACATTCAAGAATCAACAAACTCATCCCACAAGTAATGCAAACATACTACAAACTGCTAAATATTTAACTGTTTACCACCCAAACTTATCATAGCACCATTTATACTACCACCCAACTCTTATCATAGCACTACAAAATAATATATTTGCTTTTTTTAATGTCTTCAACCAATTTCTAAACTATGACCGCTTGTGAGCCACATTGGAAAAAAATTTTGTGTCTGGGCCGCACATACAATATTTTTTTAACAATTTGAAATAAAAATAAACTCTGTTATTTTATTACAATAAATTATAACTTCTTTTTATTATAAATTTCTTTAATTGGAATTAGAAATGAAAAGGTACATATTTATTTTAAATTTGTAAAAGTTCAATTTACATTTAGTTTGGATTTCATAAAGATTAAAAACATCCATTTAATGAGGTGGATGCCGCCCATCTGGTATAGGGTTAGTGACGGTGACGGCGCCCAGTCCCTACGGCACCGCCGTGGTGGGGACTGGGTCTGAATCCCGGAGAAGGCATGAATGTTTGTGTCGTAATCTTTCCTTCTTTGTGTTGTAAGCCCCCAGGTGATACATTGTGTTGTGCTCAGGGTTTATAAATGTTGTCAATGAAAAAAAAAATGAGATGGATGAATTTGCTTTGGTTTTGAACAAGCAAATCAATATCAGGTTCAATAGACGAAGTTGCAATTCTTAGTGCGTTTTCAAAATGTTTGCCAGTGATCTTTGTCCTATTTTGTATGATTCATTCTTGAAAATAGTTGTTCACAAATATAGGTACTACCAAAAGTTGAAGACATTAAGAAAGCATGACTGTGAAAATGAGGATATTTATCGCAGGGTAGGTAAACTTTATAAAACTCCAGTATAAAGAAACATTCCCAAATTTTTCTTTCAGTTGAATGTCACTTTGCAGTTCAATGCATTTGATTTGAAGGTAATTTATTTATTTTTAGAGAAAATGGGGTAGAAAATATGCTGAAATACTCTTAATTTTTTCGAAAAGCTTGAAATCTTCTTTCAAACTCTTGAATTAAATCGAAAATTAATGCAGCATATTGTACATATTTTGTGCAATTTATTGTTTTGTGTGCAGCCAAAATAGTGAAATGTGTCAAATCTTTTACTTTTATTTGATTGTGTCAAAAGTTTAACTTTCTTTAGAATGCTGTTATGGTTTTGAACATGTTAATAAATTTATTTTTTCCTTAAAGTCTCAAATTTAAATCATTCAAATGCTCTGTTATGTATACTAAAAAAAGCTAAATCTAAAACCCAATCTTAGTCTTCAAATTCAGTCACAGGTTTCCCTTTTATTTCCATAAATAATTGTATTTCAGTTTTCAAATCGTAAAATCTTTTGAGCATTTTCCCCTTACTGAGCATCTTACTTCTGGAAAATAAATAACATCGGGAAATTCACTGCCAATTACTTTAAGAAACTCTTGAAATCGTCTATGATTATGTCCTTTTGCTCTTATAAAGTTAATGTTTTTTTAGCAATGATTAATATACTTTCCATTTTTAAAATTTTTTCACATAAATTGCCCTCATGTACAATACAATGATATTCCATCAAGATCGCATTGCCGGGAGCGACAGCTTCACTATTCACCATTTTAATGAGTCCCCCATTTTTACCAACCATGGCAGTGGCTCCATCGGTTATGATAGCTGATAAATTTTTCATAGATAAGAAAAACCTTTTCATTGTCGTTTAAACTGCACAGTTCAAAGGCCCCTTTTTCTGAACTTTCTGACGTAAATTTTCATGGCATACTAAGATGTTTTTATGTTAATTTTTATTCCAAAATAAAAGTCAATGAATCGATTGTACATGAAACATATTGCAAACGCAATTTTTTTAAATAAATATTTTCATAATTTTCGTTTGGGCAGGATGCGGCCCGTGGGCCACACTTTAGACAAGCATGGTCTAAAAGATATGTATCTACTTCTTTATAATGGGTTGGAGGGAAAGTTCTGTTGTATTTTAAGGAAAATATTTGAGTTCGTTTGTAAAAATACGTGTTTAATATTAATCAATTATATATGCTCCGCTATTTGTTACAACTTGTTGCCATTTTTCAGGTAACTTGTGAATTCCTGTTTTGTAGAAGTTCTCGTCCTTGAAGTTAAAATAGTCAGCAACTGCCTTAGAAACACTTTCAAAAGACTTGAATTTTTTCCCCCGTTAAATAGTTTTGCAGAGATCTGAACAGGTAATAATCAGATGGTGCAATGTCAGGTGAATACGGTGGGTGACTAAGGACTTCCCATCCTAACGCATTCAGTTTTTGTTGTGTCACCATTGCAGTATGCGATCGAGCTTTATCATGGTGGAACACTATCCCTTTTCTACACGCTAATGCATGCCTTTTTTCTTTGATAGCTCCATTAAATTTATCCAGCTGATTGCAGTACAGATCCGCGTTAATAGTTTTCCCCTGTTTCAGCAACTCGTAGTACACTGGACCTTTCTGGTCCCACCACAAACAAAGCAGTACTTTTTGTCAATGGATACTTGGTTTTGGAACTGTTGCTGATGATATTCCTGGTTTGCAGTAAGATTTTTTTCTCTTAATATTCTCGTAAAGAATCCACTTTTCATCTCCAGTAACCAGCTTGTCCAAAAACGGCTATACATTGTGTCTAATCAGATGTGATGAACACATTCTTACACGATCAGACAAATTCTTTTCCGTTAATTCATGTGGAACCCCAACACTCTGCTTTAACACAAACCCAAGAGATTTAATGTGATCTCTAACAGTTGTATGATGAATGCCAAACTCTTCTGCAATTCTCGACTTGTTAAATGTGGATTATTTTCCAACATGGATCGCAAAACATCATTATCGATCTTGGATGGTCGTTCAGATCGATCACTTTCTTGGAGGCTCAGATCCCCGGAACGAAATTTGCTAAACCATCTTTGACAAGTACGAACATTTACAATATCTTTTCCAAATACCACACATAAATTTTTATATGCAACCGATGCGTTGCTTCCTTTTTTGGAATTCATGCAAAATGCAGTGTCGTAAATGCACTTTATCTACTGACATGTTTTTCACTTTAAATATCACAAGTAAATGATGAACGGTAAAAAAAGGACTCCTTTTATATTATACAGCAGCTGAAAAAACAAAAGAAATCCAAATGACTCACTAGCCAGTTTTTTTTATTTTTTATTTACAAGAAAAATCACCTGCCTATTTAAAATACGACAGAACTTTCACTCCAACCCATTACATGGCAATGATTGCTTTCACAAAAACCATGTGCACTCCTTCACATTCTAAAAATATTTATTTGATGTCTTTTCCCCACATTTGTCAAATCTTAAACTCCAAAGAACGGTACAGAAAACAGAAAAATGAGTAGGCTTTCAAAAATATTTCAAATCTTACAGTAAAAAATCAACCTGGTATAGAAATAAAGCTGATACCTTACAAATGGAAGAAACTAGTAACATTTTAGTGGATGATTTGGTGTGGATGAAGGTCTTTCAGAAATCACATGACCAGATACAGAACACTCGTTTCTCAACACTAATAGGGGGAAATAGAATAATTTATATTAATATTTACCAATTCGGCGGTGCAAACTCAAGTGTTCTCATCACTTGAAAGTTATTCAAAATTACAAGGTCCATCGCCATTAGTTATTGTTTTGCTTAAGGAAAAAACCGTCTTTTTTATAATTAAAAGATAATCATTATCTAAAAAAATTCACTGTAGCATTTTATATTTTGTTTGGTATTCAAAATTTTGAAAATTTATATATTCCGTAAAATACACTATAACATAAAACGTGATGCATGCATTATCCAAATTAAACAAAAATCTGTAGATCTAATGTGCATGCATTGTTCATAAAGGTTGCTTATCTCAATTGCCCTGTACAACCATACCCAAACTAAAAATGCCTGTCAAGGCCAACCAACCTGCACCTATTGTGCAGAGGTAGGCCATAACAATGCTGAATGTAAAGCCTGAGAGAGATAAATGTGGAGTTTTAAATGCGACCACCCATCTTATTATCATTCTTGCTCTACTTGAGTGTTGGAAAAAAGGTCCCCCCCCCCAAATAAAAATAAACTTTTTTATCAAGTGACTCAGTATGCTGTGACCTCACTCATATCAGTCTCAGAAATTAAGTATGCATCCATATGAAATAATCTACTGAATCCACTTCAATTCAGACTAAAGATAACTGATACCAATGAAACACTCTTGCAAATTTCAAAAGATACAGGTAAAATTGTATCTATTCCTACATTCTCAATTAAACCAAAATAAATGAAAAACCCGAATTTGATACTCTCCGGTCCTCCAAAATAAAAAAATAATTTAACTCAATGGTGCAATAGCCCATGAGGGACAAGGCCTAATGTGCCCATTTCAGTACATGTGACCTTGGCCCCTTGGATGCATGAGCAGATGTTCCGGTCAACTGGTCTGTCCAATGTGAAATCCCTAGCCTTAAGTTCTCAAGCAAGTTTATTACTCATTTCTTGACCCACTGAAGGGATGAAAGGCTGAGTCGACCTTGCCCAGCTCAAGGTTTGAACCTCACACCTTGGGTATGGAAGCGTGATGCACTGTCACTCAGCCACTGGACTAAATAAAAAGTAGTGGGATCTAATTGCTTTGAAAACCACATTAGGTCACAGAATTCGACATGGTGAGTCTACATCCTTTAGACGAGGATGAAGTTCTGATGGAAAAACTTTTGTTTGGTCCACGGACTTCTGACCCTAATAGAGTAAGTGCGATCAGTTGATACTTTCCTTTGTTTCCTGGAAGTATCGTGGTGTTAGATCTCAATTCGATCTCAAATTTTTCATTTCCATATGTTGCTTTTCAGGAAACATTTCTAAACATTACTATGACAATGTGTGTGGCTATAATTCTTATAAGACAGGATGTGGGCAGCAATTCATCTCCAACTGGAGATGCAGGCCTATTCACATCTCATATCTATCCTTGTTATATCATTACACTGCACAAATCACTTCAGGCTGTGACCGATTCAAATCCATTCAATAATCAGTGTTTATGTACTACCCAATTAATGTTATGCCAAAATTAAATTTAAATCACACCTACTCTATCAATTACCAACTCCATTTATTTTATTCAGTGACTTTAACAGACATAGTCCTTTATGGGAACATGATTATTAAATCCTTTACATATGGTCAGTGGCGTAACGGAAAATAATTGGGCCCCCGCAAGGTCAAGTGCTGGGCCCCAAGCTGGATCATATATATATATATATACTTAGAAAAAATCTGCGTTCACCAACTACTGCTTACATAAACGACAAAAACAATTTTAAAAATCGGAATTTGAAATTTTAAAAAAAAATTATATTTTATTTAGTTCATTCCAAGTATTGAGAATAACAAAACTAAACTCTATTTGATTTCATAGCTTTTAAAATAAAGACATGTTTGTAGTGATACCAACAAAAATTAAGTAGAAAAAGTCTGCATTCACTGTTTAGTAGTAACTACAAAAATTATTTAAAAAGGATAATGAGCTATTTAATAGCTGGTTGGATAACCCTGTGTTTTGAAAACCTCCTGAAGTCATTTTGGCATTGAATTAAAAAGTCTAGTGGTTTCTTCAAAGCTCATCTTCTCTCATTTGTCCTTAAGAACACTATTCTAGCAAGTGTGGTGGCCGCGGTAGCCAAGTGGTCAGGGTATCGGATCATGGCTAGCGTGTCATGAGTTCGAGCCCAGTACCACTGAAGATCCTCCGTGTAGGGAAGAAATGCACGTTAAATCTGTTGAGAGCTCAAACGTCCTCCCAATGGTGTGGTAGTTAGGAGAGGGGGTGCCAGCTCAGGTGTCGTCCTCGTCACTTGACCATGGTTCAAAATTACTTTGCCCGTCACCAAAAGCCCTCGTGTAGCTGAACAGTGCGACATTAATATTCACTCATTCACTATTCTAGCAAGTGTGTGTATATACGTACAAGAGATTGCCAAACCATTGCTTAACGTACTTTAAAACATCACGTAAAGATATTTAATATTAAACTTATCATTGAATACAAAATCAACCAGAGCCTGAGTAAACGAAGTAAATAATACATAACATTTTTAATATTTATTAAAACGGGAAATCTAACGATAGAGAACATGGTAACTTTAATAAAATTGAACACTAAGAAAGACACGAACACTGGAAATAATTTTCGATTAAAATTCTTAAGTAAGAAAAGAAGGTATGTCTTACCTAAAAAGCCTTCATTTCTGAATCCCAGAGGCTGAGCTTGACCTAAAGTTCGATTATATTCTAGCATAAATACTGCAACTTTTAATAAGGAGTGTTCTTTGTATGAAGCAAAAATGATTTCATGAAATAAAAATAAACTGATACATTCCATTATGCTTTCTTCTCATTATGCTTCATTTGATTGAATACTAATAACTCTATCATCAAATAATCATTTGAAATGCTTCCTCTGCCTTTTCAAGCATCATAATACTATTTTACTTGAAAAAAGCACAACAGATGTACATTATTTACGACTTCGCTAAAGGAAAATGAAATACATGGGGGGGGGGGGAACAAAGCTGCCAATAAGTTACGTTGCTACTTCGTAAAAAGTAAATCATGTCTTTTTTTTTCTTCCTACAGCTAATGTAAAGTGTATGTAATAACAGCGATGAATTTTTATATCCTTTTAGCATTTTATCCGATTCTCCGTCTGACTTTAGTCTTATGTGTTAGTAATTAAAGTTTAAAAAGAAAACCCACTAAAGAAAAGTATCTCTCGTTGCCTTGATTACAGCAAATAAAAAAAATATTTTTTGATTTGGCTATAGGATTAAAGATATTTAATGAGCGTATAACAATTTTGATAAGAAATGACATTAGATCGCTAATTGGAAAATCGCTTAAAAATTCGATTTTGAAAAGTGTGAAGCGAATTTTGAGAAAATCTATGTTAATGGCGTCAATCAGACTTTCGGCCCCCTAGAAGCCTTGGGCCCCCCGCAGTGTGGAGGTGTATGTTACGCCACTGCATATGATTACAGTGAAGACAGGCAGAACAATTGATCTGATTACTGACTACGTCTGCTCATTAATGACTAGATGACGTTTTTCTATACCAGTGTTTCCCAAAGCTGTCTACATAGACCCCCAGTGGTCTATGACGACCTCCAAGGGGTCTACGGCAGCCAAAAATTAATTTGGGTGTCCATGAGGTGTAAATGGGGGTCTATGATAGTGACTCTCATTAAACTAGATTGTGACTTTAATTATAAAAGAAAATTTATAATCAAGTGGAAACCAAATTTTACCAATTTAACAATTTATTTACTAAATTTAATGAGGTTAAGTTACATTTACAAGGTGACAGCATATATATATACATTATATTAAAACAAGAACCGTTTCAGCTTTTCTTTCCTGAGTTAAGTTAAAGAAGTATCAGGTAAAGAAGATCCCGGATTTTCTAAATTTGGCACACATAATCCGTCAGAATGTTTTAACCTGTTTTTCAACATTTAAATGCGTTTTATTCAGATTTTGAACCAGGCTTGAGAATGCTTTGACTACGGCAATACCACATTAGGCAATTCATATGGTTTTTTGAAAAAAATGTCACATTACCATAGAAACTGATCATAATAAGCACAAACAAAGATCTTAAAGTTTAGAAATGGATGCCAGCAATTTTGGTTTTGAAAAATTAAACCTGTTATTTGTCCCGAATTATGGAATATCGTGAGTAAGTTCTTCATTACTAGTGTGAAGGAGTTTCAGTGCAGTTGCCAATCTCCAAAACAATAATAATAATAATAAAGAAATAAAGAAAAAAACTGGACAATACTAACAGAGGAGATTTAAGATTAAACCAGAGAAGATTGATACCAAATGTTGAAAATTTGATATTGTAGTGCTCTCCTATTAAAATAATTTGTTTGTTGTTTAGTTAGTTTATTTAACAGTTTTATTTATTAATTAACTTTTAACTTAATTAATCAACATGTGCTTTTTAAATTTTAAACACTGTTCTTCATTACAGTTAGAAATTTAATTCTTTTAAAGTAGGAGTAGTAATACCATCTCTCAAAAAGACATTTAAGTCGATAAATTTGCAAAAATTCAATATTAGTTAAGCAGGGGTCTACCCCAAAGCGAAAAACATGGCAAGGGGTCTATGAGACTAAAAAGTTTGGGAACCTCTGTTCTATACACTCACAAGGACCTTTCACTGCCTTGATCTAGCCATTTGCATGTTAACTTTGTTGTAGTTTTTGAATTTTCAGGTAGATAATGATCTGTATCACACAATGGTCATTTCCCTCTCCTTTCTCCCATTAAAATGGGAGAAAGGAGAAGGAAAGGGGGTGTTAGATGTCAAAGGAAAAGATGTCAAATTACATCGTTTCATTTATTATTTTCATTAGCCTAATTGGCATAAATTCATACAGTTAGCAATTATATTGGAAGGATATACAACCTCTGACATTAAAGTTTGGTGAATGAAGTCAGAACGGCCGGTCTACCAACACTGGCGAAACAAAACGCTGCACATGCGTAGTGGCAGGTGTTGACCATCTATCCCCACCGTTGTTCATTGAGCATTGTTTGTATTCCATGTAAGACTTGTTTTGCAAAGTGCTTGTTTAGTGCATTTGTTCTTAACTGAGAACAGGAAAATTAACTTACAAAAAATCAATTTAAAGTTTTGTTTTAACCTTGGCAAGACACCGAAAGAAATTTCCTGGTGTCTCAGATAAGACCCTGAAACGAAAAGGCAAAGCATGGAATGGCGTTATGCCGCATCACCTCGTCGGAAAAAGATCAAAACAGAAAAATTCCATCAAAACGATGCTCATCGCCGTTTTTGATAGTCAAAACATTATCCGCAAGGAATTTCTATCTGAAGGAACGACGATGAATGCTGCAAGGTACATTGAAATTTTGATCCGATACTTACAGCTCTCCCTTTCTAGCGACTTATAGTCGTTCTCAGCGTATAAGTATCAACTTCAGATGTCAACAATCTTCTCCCTTATAACTTTTACTTTGACATGGTGAAGTTGTTAGGAATATCATCTGCTTGTAATATTTGTCCACATCCTGAAGGAAATATGAAATGCTTTGCCTCTTGAACTAGAACTCGCTGCTAAGACTTCTTTACCTATCCAATAGAATATGGAGGGAACACATGTGTCAAAGTTGTTGGCTAGAAGACAGTGATTTCCATTCTGGAAATTGGAAAAGATTCAAAGAATTCTTTCAACTCCATTAATAGCCCTCACAGCTGCTTTTGAAAGACTTTAGGACGTATGGTCAATACCCAGTTTGTTTATCAATTGGGAAAGAATCGATGCATTTTTCTGTTCCAAAGGGACTAACTACTATGAAGAAATATCCTCTGAATAATATCATTTTGTGCTGGAAAACAAAATTAGAAATGCTTTTGTTTGGAGGAATCATTTAGTTTCTGTATGGGATACTTTACACTCTATTTGATTCTGGTTTTAGATGCAATTTACCTTGATTTATTCGACTTTTTTTGCTGTTCGTTCTTTTAAAGTTTGTTTAGAGGATACTCGTTCTACTTTTGTTCTATATGAGGCAAATCAGAAAAGCATTTTGAGTATCACTTTATTTTTCACTTGTCCCTGTTTTTAATACAACTTCAGACAGTTTTGTATGTTGATGATTTTCAAATTTGTCATGAAGGCTGTGCCATGCTTTTTATTGAGTGGGAACTTCAAATTGCTGTTTACAAACTGGTTTAGTGGTGTGGTGCTAATGGGCATAGTATTTCACCCGTTAAGAGTAGCTGTGCACATTTTTGCAAAAAAACAGCCTTCAGTCCAAAAAAATAGAGCCAAGGCAGAGATATCGACATTCACATTCGTGCTGTATAGATTTCTGTTGTCCTTGACATTCGATTCCTCAGAGTAATTTTTGACCGCAGGCTCGCTTTCACAAATTTTATATTTATGGAAGAGTGAAAAGTCCCTCCATCTCCTGATTGTTTTATCCCCCTCAGGTGGCTCATCTTTTTTAGATGAGTATGGGTGTCTTAATCCCGAGGGGCCCTAGTGATCTTTTCCTAAGGGGTTTACTGTCTGGAAAACATGTGTGCCCTAGTGATCCTTCTCTATTTTCGACCCTCTTTCTTGTCATTTAATTTTCCCTTTTCTTTTCATATTGAGACGAGATAATTATTTTGAAATGTACCTGTATACAGTTATTGTTAAATTTTGTATTGCGTTATTTTAGTTTTTTCTTTCTTGAATTTCTTTAAATATTTTGATTTTTAATGCTTTATTTGTCTTTGAATAACACCATTGTGATTTGCCGACCCACATGGTTGCATATTAAAATATTGAAATTTTAAATTGATAGAATAGGTATTAATTTTTGCATGAATTCTATAATACCACTTTTAGAGATTATAACAGCACTCTTTAGCTCAGTGGGGAGGAAATACATTTGTTCATGTGCAACTAATGTTATTCAAATTATTATGAACACTGACATTTCTAAATAATTTCAGTATACTATCGAATTTAATTATTTCAATTGTTTTAATCCTTTAAAATTATTAATGTATCAATCAAAGGGGATTTTTTTACTCTATTGTTAAAGAATTTTATTAATGAATTGTTTGTTTACATTGTGATTCATAGAAATCATATGTCTTGTTATTTATGTAATACATACAGATGTTCTAATTGTGTTTTTAAAATTTAAGTTTCAATAACAGTTTCATTTCATACAAAAGAGTTTTGCGGAAAATTCTTAAATTATTTTGTTGAAATCATTTTGATTAATATATTTATTCAGACAAAAAAGGGAAACTGTTCCATCAGCAAAAAAATATTTTCTTTGGCTGGAAGTTTCAATAATCATATAAATTCTACTGAAGAATATGCATGAAGGATGATATATAAGAATACTTTTGGAATTTTTTTGTATTTAGAGTAAAAAATGTTCAAAGGTATCCAAAACTTTTAATGAAACTGTTAGGCCACTAGATTTAAAAAATGAGGTTATAGATGATTATGCATTTTTAATTCTATTTCACTATTAAATTTACATTTGTCATCATTCCTTTTTCTTTTTTGATTTTGAAAAACCTAACTTGTTTTCTTTCATGTCTTAAATTTTTAGGTTTTCATGTTCGGCGTTGTGAGCGAATGGCTTCATTTGTATAATAAGATGTGGTATGTTGTGTTCTGGTCCTTGACAGGTCTCTTACAATCAACTGGTTGGCCCACTGTTGTTGCTGTTATTGGAAATTGGTTTGGTAAATCAAGGTTAGTTAACTTTCAATATTATTAATATTGTTTTGACATTTTTTTAAAAAAATAAAACAAAAGGAAACCAGAGGTTCCCAAACATTTTTGTCTCATAAACACCTTGCATTGTTTTTCGATTTTGGGTAGACCCCCTATTTACCTAATGTTGAATTTTTTTCAAATCAATCAACATGAATATCTTTTTGACAGCTTGTATACAACTACTTATTTTAAAAGATTTAATTAATTAAATTAAAATGTAATTAATACATAAAATCACTGAACAACAGACAAATGCTTTTCAAGGGAAGGATAAATTTTATGTTTCAATAACAAATTTTCAAAATTTGGCTTCAATCTTGTCAGGTTTAACCCTAAATATTTGCAGTCCTTTTTTTTTTTTTTTTTTTTTTTTTAGATTAGCAAATGCACTGAAATTCCTTCTAACTAGGAAAAACAATTAAAATCTTTCTCAAGATATTTCATAATTCAGGATAAATTACATATATGTTTTTAAACCCTAATTGCTAACATCCGTTTCTAAACTTTATTTTAAAATCTTTGTTACTGCTTATTCTGATCAGTTCTTCTTGAAATCTAACCTTTTTTTTCTATGTGACCATATAAATTTGTTGCTTACTGAGTTATTACCGTGTTTTATCCAAACATTCTCAAGCCTAGTTTTAACATCTGAATAAAAAGCATTTAAATGCTGAATGTAGGTTACAATGTCTGTGACAAATTGAGAAACTGGGAAAATTATTCTTTCCCGTGACGTCTAATATTATACTTCTTTAGTTTAATTCTGGCAAGAAACGCTTAAATGATGGTCCTTGTTTTCATAAAATTATGCTGTCACCTTATAACTGCCAAAAAGCCCTCTCGCTGTGTAGTGCTACGTCTGCTACATGTACTTTGAACTTGGAAATTGCGGAAGGGACAAATTTAATAAACAAATCTGTTAAATAGGCAAATCTTGTTTCCAATTGATTATTTTTTTTAACTCAAGATCTGGTTTAATAAGGGCTTCATTATAGACCCTATTTACACCGCATGGACCCCAAAATTATTTTTTAGCTGACATGGACCCCTTTCAAATCGCCATAGACCCCTAGGGGTCAATATAGACCACTTTGGGAATCACAGGTTTAAACCATTCCCTAGAAACAAAATATTTTAATTTTAAAAGTTTGAAAGGTGTATCTACATTAACAAAACAAAATGTGCAAATAAATATCATTTCATCCTTGTTTTTATTACTGAGAAAATGAAAAAAATATATGATGCTGTTAATTTTTTATCATACAGTGGTCTTGAAACTGTGTTCCATGGAACCTTGGGGTTCCAAGAAGCATAACCCAGGAATTCCACAAGTAACAATAAAAAATTGAAAAGATAGTTATAAATTTGTTAGAAAAATGGATTCAAGTTCTCTATGAAGTTAGTATAACAATAAGTTTCTAAAACTCGTCCCAGACATTATAACTGAAAATTTTATTTATACATAACTTTATTTTTTAACTTTCATTATAATTAATAAAAAATATATTAAAACGCTTTTTCTGTATATACTATAATGTGAATATTCTGTTCCAGATCTTGACTATCTAGGGTTCCTCAAAATAATTTTATACTCACAATGATTTACAAAAATTAATTTTAAACTGGCCTTTTTTTTGTTTCATTCGTGTTTTTAAAAATTCTATAATGAAGAAAAGGAAGCGCAACTTATCGACATATTCAATGTTAAAATTTAAACAAGGGGGTGATCAAATACCAGGTAGATGAATACTTCTTTGCCAGGACATTGGAAAAATGATTGGGAAGGTGAAAAATATTCACACATATTAACTCCAACCCATGATAGTAGGAAGTAGTTTTTTTTCCTACTTTTATAAAACACATATTGCTTTTAAACTTTTGTCTAGTTCTTAGCAATTTTTACTTCTCTGACGAATTACATTAAATGTCGTCGTATTTCGATTTGATTTCACTTTTTTTTCTTTAAATTGTTTTAACCCTTTCTATTATTTTAAGATCTTGTCAGACTTGGTGGGAAAACCCTCCACCACCAAAATTTGTTTTCTTTTATCATTAGAATACAATTTTTATATGTGATTTGAAATTTTAACTTCTGTTGAAACTGTGTTGTCAATATTTTTAGACATTTTATCAATTGTTTTAGTATTTTAACAAATGTTTAGCCAGATTTGGCTCTTGCACCATAAATCTATACTCACTCGACAGTTCTTGTAAAAAATATGCAACCACATAACTAATTATACTGTATGTGTTGGTGACACCCAGAGCATAAATTAATATTATTAATGAGTAAATTATATATAAGGATTATATAAAAAAATTCATAACAAATATAATACTTTTTTGTCTTTACATAAAGTACATATAATGTGTTGATCATATAACATGTATTATTTTAAAATATGTTCTTCTAAGAGGGAGAGTGGAATGGGGTTTCTGGAAAACACCTAGTTTTAAGAGTTCATAAATCGAAAAAGTTTGAAGACCACTGAGTTAGATCATTAAAACTTTGCTTAAGTGGATAGAACTATGCTATCATTCCTTTACATATTGCTATTTTTAAATCTTCAAATTAGTTAAATCGACTTCTTCAAAATGCCTTTTTCTTTTTATTTTCCTATGGTAAATAATTTTTATTGTTTAATATGTTCTTCTTTTAATCTTAATTTTGTAAATCATTTCATACACTTCTGGCCATTAAAATTGCCAACACCAGGAAGAAAAATAACTAGCAAAATCTACGTATTACACATGTATGGCATAGATTTAGACTATTTTGGGGTATACAGGGTCTGAAATCAATACACACAGCTGCCACCCATGACAACCAAAATGCCTCTGACCTGGTTAGCCATCGAATTGAACTGGACTTGGATGACACATGCGGACAAGTCATTCAATACTGTTTCAAGTCTATACCACACCATAGCAATCATAATGGCTGAAGAATGGTAGCGGCTCAATATCTCCATAACTCATGGTTTCAATGGGTGACAGATCTGGAGAGTGTGCTGGTCAGGGCAACACTCAAGCATTTTCTGTATCAAGGTAAATCTGGATACGACAGAAAGCATGCTGTCTCCCATTATCTTGTTAAATTATGATATATCTTATGCCTCGAGATGCTGGCTATTCTGGTTGCAAACTGTGCAACAAGAGATGTTCGTATTGTTAACCTGATGGCTGCCCATATACCATTACTCCGGGTACAGGTTCCATTTCACAAATACAAGCAGATCATATTCATCCCCAGTGTATCCAAACGCATATATGTACATTATGATCATTCGTGCTCAGCCGGAACTTGTCTAAATCGATAATGGGGTGTCATTCGTTCTGTAACCAATTTTGTTGTTTGGTGCATTACTGTTGCTGCCCGTCTATGTTTCGATTATGGTTACTATGCAGTCAGTACATTCTACTCCAGATAGCCACAGTTGCCTAGTGGTGATAGTCACAGATTTGTGGTCGACTCATCATGAGTTCCCCTCATTGGCGTAACTGAGAACATTTGAACCCCCCTGCAAAGTCAGGTTTTGGGCCCCCCAAGTTGGATTTTACAGAGGATAAGTACTTGGTGGCAGTCCGACTGTACATTACGCCACTGGCTCTCCTAATGCCTCTGAAGACCCATTGTGTAGAGGCTGACACATGTTAAATCTGTCAAGGCTTGAAGTAATGTTGGTATGATGTAAAAGTTTGGAGAAAGGGGTGGGCCAAGCCGGTATCGTTCTTGTCACTTGTCCATGGCACATAACTACGATGTCAGTCTCCAATAGTCTCCTTGTGTTGCTTTATAGTTTGATGTTAACAAACACTCATGCACACATTCAGCTCCAAACATCATCACATTATCCATGCAGATACTTGTTTTACTGCCAACACGACTACTTCTTGATTCGAGGTCTGTTGTGTGACTGTATGATTCTACATGGACCAACCTGATAGCACGTCTGTCCTCTGATGTTAGTGATGGGAGGCTATTGAGTTCTGGCAAGGCATTTGTAGGACCTTCCTGAACCCATCAATTCCCTATTCACATGGCAGTTATTAGATTCTGGCCAATGCAAGAAGTGATATCAGGAAACAGGCATAGTGCAATTTTCTCATGAACGACCTATATTCGAATAGGAAACCAATGACTGTGCTTAAAAGCTAATCAGTTGTATATCATTGCAGCTTCCTTTCATGTGAATTAGTCATTTGTATCATCCCTTCTTCATGATGCTGTAGTTTCAATAGTGTATATTATTGTTGAAATTTCATCTCTTGCAATTTTATATGTTTTTAGTAAAATTTTAGATGCAGCCAAAATGTTTAAATAGTTGTTTAGAAATAAATTTTATGGTGCTGTATAAAATATATTGTGTTTATATCAATATTAAGATATATATGTAAAGAAAATTAGATTTCAATATGTACATTATTTTATTGCATATCTTCCTGTTTTGTAAGTATATATATTCTATTTTAAAGCCGTGGTTTCGTTATGGGAGTCTGGGGCGCTTCTCCATGTGTTGGAAATATTGTTGGAACTTGCATTGTAAATGCAGTTTTACATTTTGGGTACCAGGTAATTATGAGAATGTTTTTATTTATATATGCATTTATAACTCATTTGATTTTACCTTTAATTGTGATTATGTATTTAAATTTTCATTTAAGTACTGGTAATTTGTCATTACTTTGTAGGTTTTGTTTTTTAGGACTAATTGTATTTTAATGTTTATTTCAAGTATTCCTTTCTGGTGACATCATGCGTTACGTTTGGTTTTGGCATAGTTATATTGTTTAGTTTAATACCATCACCCCGTGATGTGGGTAAGTATACTTTACATTACTTATGTATAGATCTTTAAAAAATATATAAAAAGCCCTTTTCTAACCATTTTTACTAAGATTTTTTTTTCCTTTAAAGATTGGTTTCTATGTGGAAATAGTTTTTATATTTATTTCAAGTGGAAAATTGTAAAACATTCCGTTAGTTTCATAGGAATTTTCTTCGTTACTAATGTATTGTTTCAAAAGCCTTTTGTTTTCCTTTCAAGAATAGTTTTTTAACACTGAAGTTTAAAACAAAAGGCTGTATGTATTCCTTAGAATTATAAATGTAATGAAAAAAACTATGAATTTTGAATTAGCTATAGTTTACTAATGAGTCATTTTGGAGTCTGGTAAGAGCTATGCAGTCAAATTAATAATTATTTCACCTAATGAAGTGATGTTTTGATTGCTTTGACCATTCTCTATTCTGTCTAAAATGTAAAGCTGTGTCACTATTTGCTGAAAAGAATTCTTGATTGTTCAATTTTAATGATTTAAATCATTGTAATTTGAAACCTGTACTTCAGTATTAATTCTTTTTAGACTTAGTGTTAATGCTCATCATATTGAATTTTTCTAATGGGATATTTTAATTCAATGGTGTGAAAAATTTTCAAGTTTCTTTTTTTTTTCTAGATCAATATGTTAATGTATTTTAATTTTTTAAAATACAAGGTTCTGTTCTGTTTATCAAGGTTTCTACAAATGAAGCAAGATAAAATTTCTAAATTCATCATACATATTCATCATTTATCTCTAAAAAAAAAACAATTTAAACCACTGGTTTATTCTATGTAAACATGTTTCAATATTTAATTTCTTCACTTGTCTTGGAACTTTTGCAAAAATGTATACTTTTTTTAACTTGCTTTCAGATTTTAAAAAGAGTTTATAAAAGTTGGATTTGATTTATTTTTTAAATATTAGATTCATATTCTAAAAAGGAAATGAACCTTAAAATTTAATATTTGATTTATTATTTGCAAGACAAATCCTGTAAAAAAATGGGAATACTTTTCCTTTGATGTTTTGAAAAAATTATATAAAAGTTTTAATTTAATATATTAATTTTTGTGTCATGATATAATGTTAATTTTAGTCTCTATTCAAAAACTCAATTTAAGTCGTTTTTTTTTAAATAGCATTTTTATATATAATAGTATATTTTAATATAGCATCAGCTATTGCCTAATTATTTACACTGGCCATTCATTTTTATTGTGTAATGAACTTGTTTCAGTATATATACAAATCTTAATATGCTTTTTTGTAATTTTTCTA
This sequence comes from Trichonephila clavata, assembly GCA_019973975.1. Classification (NCBI taxonomy): domain Eukaryota; kingdom Metazoa; phylum Arthropoda; class Arachnida; order Araneae; family Nephilidae; genus Trichonephila; species Trichonephila clavata. The sequence continues at coordinate 28,130 of BMAO01024824.1, forward strand.
CTACTTCTGCCTACTAATTATATACTTTACACTTCTATTGTAGGAAAACTTAAATTCGTCTGATATTTCATAAATTAAGATTCTTGTAGAATATGCAATGAACAATCCAAATTAAGAATCCAATTAAAAACATTAGATGTATGTGTGTGAAAGTGACAAAATATTAATTTTTAAAAACATTAAGTGTGCAATTATGTATAGGAAGTTTATATCAAATTTATAAAATGCAATTTGTTTACTAGGTCTACTTGGTCCTGATGAGCTTTCTCCAGATGAAGAACCTCTTCTTGGTGAAGAGAAGACAAGAAGCATAGAAAGCACAGTATCAGTTCGACCAAAGGCTGTGGGTTTATGCCATGCTTGTTGTTTACCTGGTGTTGTAGCAGTAAGTGTTTAAAATGTTGTGCTTATCAATTAATATGTAATTTTTCAAGCATATTAATTTTTTGTGTATGAAAAAAAGTATGCCACTACTTGGAAGGATTTGTTCCCTTGTATATTGAAAATACTTTTTATATAAATTTAAAGTACATAACATGATAATCAATCTGATCATCTGACTTAACTTCCCATTATTTATTTTGTCCATTCTGCATAATAGTGTTCAAAATATTAATTCATTGATTATTTTAGGTTAAGCAGTAGTCTTGTTTACTTCATTTACTCTGCGAAATAAAATTTCAGTTGAAAAAGTGCAAAATTTTATGTACATTCAAACAAATAAGCTTTAATTAAAAAATGATAATTTTTGTAAAATCTTTAACAATACTCTACATTCTTATGTTAGTAATTATAAACTGTTTGAAAAGTTGAGTTGTTTGAAATAGATTTCCCATGAATAAATTTTTTTCTCAAAATGCTGCAACATTGAGAAAAATTTATTTAATGCATGAGTATTATAAATTTATATTCCTTAGAAAAAACTGAAAATTATCATAGTGTCTGATTATCACTAAAGAGGCATTAGTGATGTTTCTAGAACATAGAAAAATGTGACATCCTTTTGAATTTCTATAAATTTTTCAGAGTTAAAATACCCCCATCCCCCTCCTGTCTTGTTTTTCTTTATTTAATTGTTGTTTTTTTCCTTCTAGTATTCCTTTGCTTATGCTTGTTTGAAATTTGTCAATTACTCATTTTTCTTCTGGTTGCCTTTTTACTTACAAATGGCTTATGGTTGGAAAGAAGATAAAGCTGATTTGCTTTCAGTTTGGTATGACGTAGGTGGAATAATAGGTAAAATATATTTACAATATAATTTGGATCTTTCCTTTAATTCAATTTGATTCTTTTCCTTCAAAAAAAAGTCTTTTTATTAAATGTTAATATACAATGAGTAGATTTTCTTATTTTCAAAAGCTTAATGGGTATTTTATACCTGGTCTATCTCGGTTGTTTTATGAACTTATATGTTGCATAGAACGTCTTAAATTGAGTTCAATTTCAATAATCTGAAATTTTTTGTATGGGTCTTTATTTCAGTATTAAGGAATTTAAAAAAAAAAATTGAATTGGTGAATTATGTGAGAGCAGATTCATAGCAAGTTTACATTGTTGTGAATCTTACATTAGTTTCAAGTTTTTTTAGTTTTTAAAATTGCTTTCTATGTAGATCAAACGCTTAAATCTAGTTTGACTACTTCTAATATCTAGTTTGATTAATTCATTTATGTCATCTCTCATACACATTGGTATTTTATGTCCCTTAGAATTGATAATATATAAATAAAAATGTGTACATATGTCCAAGAACTTTTGAAATCTCCCAGAAGGAAGAAGTCTATGTTTATCATGCAGTAGCAATTAAATTATAAGTTTTAACAAATTTTAAATGAAACCTATTTTTCATATGAATAGTTTTGTATGTACAACAAATATATGAAGTTAAGTTTTAAAAGTATTTAACTTTATATCTTAATTTTAAATAAATCTAGCCAGTTACTTTACCAATTTATTTATTTTATCACTGCATTGTGCTTATTAAAAATAATTTATTAATCAATATGTGATGTTTTTTGTTTAAATAATTTACTGTTGCTGATAAATCTTATATTACATAATTAGTTCTTTCATGATTAAATATTGTATCCAGAATTTGTTTTATGAAACTAATTGCTAATGAATCAACAAATCAAATTTTTGATTGGAAACATTTCAAATTCGAGATTTCCTTTCTTTTAACAACCTTAACTGTCGATTAAAAAGTGATGTGATTTGCTCCTCAGTGTTACCTTTTTCACATAGTTGCACGTATGCGGTGTGGCCGCGGTAGCCTTGTGGTCAATTTAATGGACTCGTGGCTGCCATGTGATAAGTGGCGTAACGGAGAATATTAGGGACCCCTTGCAGAGTCAGATTTTGGGTCCCAAGCTGGATCTTACAAAGGGTATGCACATAACGTCAGTCAGGATTTGGGCCCCTTAGAGACCTGCCCCCCCTCAATATGGGGGTGTATGTTACACCACTGTGTGTCATGAGTTCAATCTCAGTATCACTGAAGACCTGCCATGTAGGGGAGCAATGCATGTTAAATCTGTCAAGAGCTCAAATGCCCTCCCATTGGTGTGGTGTGGTAGTTACATGGCTGGGGTTGAAACATTTAAATGTGATATATATCATTAAAATTTATTAATCTTTTGTTGAAAGGGGGAAAGCATTTTCCCTCTTAGCTTAATTGCTTATTGTTTGTTAGGTAGCAAAAGTTAGACAATTTATTTTAATTATCAATGAGATGCATTTCAATAATTTTGTTAAAACGGTATGCCACCTTGATTTTTTTGTAGCAACATAGTTAAAAGGTGTTTATATTTCTTTTTAAAACTTTCTGAAAAAAATTAAATTGCACAAAATATCCTTGTAGAATTCATTTTATGTTATTAAATTTTATTGTGAAATCTAGGAATAATATTCTTATGTTTTTGTGATTGTGTTTAAAAATCGTAGAGTTGTAATTATTTTATGGATGCCTTTTAATTTATTTATTAATCTTAAATTGCAAATTTATGAGAATGAAAAGCAAAATAATCTTTAAATAAATTTTTTGAAATATGTGCATGACATAAAATATATTTATGTTCATTCTGTTAAACTTTCCATTCTATTGAAATATTCATAATATATGTTGTTGTTGCTTATGCCACCTGATCGACAGTAACATCAGATCAATGTCCACGAAATTCATCGTGGCTAAGGGCTAGAATTTTACGCCTGTTGTTAGCCTTAGCTTTGAGCCCCCATTAAGGTGACAGCACGATTTTGCTCGGTACAACACGATAGATGGCGACACTATTCGGACCCACTGATTTAACGAGCACGTTCTCAGTGTGCAATTCATAATATATAAGAATCCCATAAATAGTTTTGCACATTTTTAAAAAAAAATGTTAGTTTTAAATTATAATTCTTGTTAAATCCTTATTTGATTCAGAATATTTTTCTTATTTGATTTTTCATAATTTAAGTAAATTATATGCATCTTCCACAATATGCTTTATTTATCAAATTTTAATGACTTAGACTAATTTTGCAGAATTTGATTTTTTTCAATTATTTTACTAATTGATATTAATGTTTTATGCAGGTGGAATTCTCATAGGATACTTGTCAGTAAGTAGCTTATCTTTTTTTTCACACTTTTGCTGAGAAAATATTGTGTTTAGTTTTATTCTGCTTTGAAAGAATAAATAAGTATGGAATTTTGTTTAATTTCTAGGATAAATTGGAAAGTCGATCACCTGTCGTTGGGTTAATGCTTGCATTGTCTCCATTTTCTCTTTACATATATAGTGGTAAGGTTTTTATTTGTATATGTATATATACATATTTATGTAATCGACGTTGGCCGTTGAAACGTATTTCTTAATATGATCGCTATTGTTGATGGTTTCTTTGGCTGGTATTGACGAGGCAGTCATGTGATTAATTAAAACTATTTATTCTACATCTTAAACACATAAAACATTATAAGGACGACATAATACACACACACAAAACAGGCTGCAGCCGGCTACATGTTGATACGGACAAATACAGAAGCGAAAGAGAGTTGGTCTCCAGGAATCTCGGTATTTATAGGCCGCTTACATCACATGATCTGAGTGAGTGGAAAGGTATAGTTTAAAGTACTCTCGTTAGGCGGTGGGTTAATTTATTACTAAAACGTTGGTCCTGAAGGGATGGACCATTGGCAATTAAAAGTTATTTAAAATGATTATATTGGTGGGAATTATTACATTTCCCCCCTCCGCAAGACACGTGTGTGCGCTGGGGCCCTTAGTACACACCCGTATCGTACAGAGATATTAATTTTAAAATTTTAATTTAGATTAACATTTATTTTTAAATTTCCCTTCACTTTAACACATGAAAATGATTTGGAACAAGGAGAATATGTGGTTATAAAAGTATGAAACAAATATGCATTAATAAATTATAAATATAAAATTGTACAATACAAAAATATCAAAATAAGGTTATTAAATACCAAAAATAATATGAAAACAAAAAATAAATTTTACAAATAATTGTAAATGACACACATCCTGTAAAAGTATTAGTTGAAACAAATGAAGTTAGTTCTTTCTAGTTGCCTTGCCCAAGTTGGCTAGACTTTGCAAGGTTGAGACGTGTCCGGACACTTGAAGCGGTAAATATGATAGGCCATAGGCTTCAGTAGAAGGATATTGTATATCGTTTGGTATATGTGGAACTCCAATAGGCTTCCCTGTTCACTGGGAAGCAGAGTTTAAAGGTGAGCCATATATTGAAATGTAGGTTGTCACAATATTGGGTTTTAAAAGACAATGGTATGTGAAAGTAATTGTCTGTCGCAAATACTGCATGGAGATGATGGTTTGGAAGCAGTTATGTACCACCTTTTTAATATGAATTCACAAAAATACATTTTTAAAACACAGAAAAAAATTAAAATATAAACTTTTTTTTTAAACAGATCTAAAATTGCATATAAGAGCACTGAGGGTAAAAAGAGGCTGAAAAGAAACAAATTAGGATGACCCACACCTTGCACAATCTTTAAGGCAAGTTTTACTTCTTATCATGTAATTAGTGCACAATAACTTCAAAAACAAATATCCCAAGACTGGAAATTGCAAGTCGACCAAAGAGATTTTTTTAAAACTATTTATAACTTTATTTTAGTATTACTTTTATTATGACAATGGTATAAGTTTGGAGGCAATAGTATATTGACAATCAAAGGTGTATTCCCTTGAGGTACTCGCTGTGCACAATCCTTACAAAACCCTTATTATTTATTCTAAATGTAAACATTTGCTCATTTATTTATTAATATTTTCTCAGCCCAAGTGCTCTTAAAACCATTATTATTTCATACACATTAAAGTTGTTCATTTTCATATCAAATAAATTGTATCATTCTAATAAAGAGTAAATCTAATAGTAACCAAAAATTCTTAAAACCACATTAAATATATCAAATAGTATCAACATAAAATTCTCAAAATAAAATATCAAATCTTTGGTATTGATTCAGTAAAACACTTGAAAACACTGTAAAATCATGAATTCTCATCTTAAACATCAAAATAAAAATATTATTTTGAAATATATGCATTTTATCTTTAAAACAAAATATAGCATTAAGTAAATTTAACCCGAAATTTCAAAAGGTAAAACCGAGATCCCTGGAAACGTTTTTAAAAAGGTAAGTTTATAATAACATTCACTATAATATATATGTGGAGTTGACTGCCCAATCAATAAATTTAAATATAATCGAAAAATGAAAATAATTTGTTACACAATATTGAAAAAACATTAGAATAACCCATAATAACAGTACAATGGTGGTAGGGACCAAAGAATAATTTAAAAAAATAAACGATGGGGTAAGACCCATAATATATTTAAAAGAAACACTGGGGTAGAACCAGACACATAAGAAAAATTGCGGGGTAAGACCCAGCTTATAATAAAAAAAATGCTGGGGTAAAACCAGGCTTTAAATGAAAAAAAAAAACTATATTGGTACCACTACCCCATACTACACCATTTCATATGGAAGACTTTAAAACATTGATTTCTTCAAAATATCTAACCATAAATTAAAGTCATTGTAAGTTTCTGTATCAAAATAGATTGTTAGAAATAACACTTTAAATTTGCTTTCAAATTATTACACATACTAATTACAATATTGTTCGTAAACTTTTAAGACAAATTATTAAAAACCAATAATATGAAAATGTACACTTGTAGCACTAAAGATGTAATCCAATCTGGCTTTCAACACACTGATAATAAAAACTTTTTCATCTTTCACATAACTTTTAATTTTACCAAAACACACATCTCGCACACTTCAAGGTTAGAAAGATTTTTTTTTCCATTTGAACCAGAACTGTTGGATGAATTGTAGACTGATTATTTTTTAACATATTGATGATATAAAACTTTTTTCTTTTACAGCTGGTGTTGCACCTTCTCACAAATTTTCAATTTACCTAAAACACATCTCGTGAACTCATTAAATTTTGTAGGAAGATTTATTTTCATTAAAAAACGCACACAAATTAACAGGCATTTTCTTTCCAAATATTTTCAATTCAAACACTTTTTTCTTTTTCTTTCTGGTGCATATTATGAAGATAAAGATTTTCAGACTAAACACAAATCCGAAATATTTTCTGTACACGGAGCAGGAAAACGGGGAATCCCCGTGTGTTGAACTTGATTTCTTTCCCACGCAACTAACGATCCTGCCGACTTATATATATATATATATATATATATATATATATATATATATATGTAATCGACGTTCGCCGTTGAAACGTATTTCTTAATATGATCGCTATTGTTGATGGTTTCTTTGGCTGGTATTGACGAAGCAGTCCTGTGATTAATTAAAACTATTTATTCTACATCTTAAACACATAAAATATTATAAGGACGACACAATACACACACACACACAAAACAAGCTGCAGCCGGCTACATGTTGATACGGACAAATACAGAAGCGAAAGAGAGTTGGTCTCCAGGAATCTCGGTATTTATAGGCCACTCAAATCACATGATCTGAGTGAGTGGATAAGTGTAGTTTAAAATACTCTCGTTAGGCGGCGGGTTAACTTATTACTAAAACGTTGGTCCTGAAGGGATGGACCATTGGCAATTAAAAGATATATAAAAGGATTATATTAGTGGGAATTATTACATATATATATATAATGCCATTTTGAATTTTTTTGTTTTTTTACTTTGTGTTCTTGAAGTTATAATATGGCATACATTATTTTAGTTTTGCAAAGTATATGCAAGCCTTCAATTATCCAGTATTTGAGTGCAACATATTTCAGTCACTAAAAAATGATGAAAGCAGTGTGAGATTATTAGTTTGTTATATGTAGTTATTATTCTTTATTATATTTTTTGGAATTGTATCTTGTTCTTTGATAGTGTAAAGCAGTATAATATTAATTCATTAAGATAAGAATTAAATATGATTAAAGTAATGAAAGTTTTGTTAGTACTATACAAATTTAATGTTTTATAGTATGTGGGTATTCAAAATTAAGGAAATGTTCTCTTTTAGTTAATCTCCTGAAATACTGGATAGGATTTAATAAATATAAATATACACATAATTTCAACTAATGGTAACATTTATGGCTTGTGCACATGGATTATTAGTACATCCTGTCTAGGAAAGTCAAATAAACGGAAAATAAAAGGTAACAGAAAAAATAGGTTAATAAGGTTTATGGCTCCTTACAGTTACATTACTTTCACTATATATTTATGTTGTAAATGGGATAGTTTAAATCTTTGTGGCAATCAAGCCTAGTCCTAAAGCTATGCTGTTTTTAAGATTTAGCGGTTCTTAGAGGAGGAAGATGAGTTGCAATTTTTCTTCTAGCCACATCCTACATATGTTCTGTGGGATTAACAGGGGAAGGATTAAATTAATTTTTTTCTTCCAAATTTAATTTCCTTTTAATATGTTGCTTAGAAAGTACAACTAATGCAATTTAAGTCCTTTTCGTGTGAATATTAAATAGTTTAGATTAAAATGCATGATGCCATGTTCTACTAATAAAGCAAAATTGTGTGTAATTTTTAGTCTCGTCCCAAAATGAATTTCCTTAGTCGTGCCCTCCCCTTGTTAGTTAATATAATGCGGAGCTTACTATCACTGGAACATTATGTAAAATTATGCAGTCTTTACTTATTACCTATTAATTAATCTTATTTTAGATATTTTATACTATTAAATAAATGTTTCACAATATTATTTCAAATATATGTAAATGCTTTTCTTTTTTTACAAATTATGCACTAAGTTGAATCAATACTGTTGTTTTTTCCCTTTGTTTTGTACTGTATGAAAATTTCAACAGTTTAATCACTAACATTTAGTAGTAAAATATTTATAATGTAAGCTTAGCATTAAAATTTAATTGATTCAATATCAGAGGCTCCAGCTGATCTTACAAAAAATGCTGCCCTTATGACGTTTACGGGAATAGTTATTGGTGGTGTTGCAAGTCTTATCAGTACAGCAGTATCTGCAGACTTAGGAAGACATCCTGAACTTGCTAACAGTAAAGAAGCTTTGTCTACTGTAACCGGTATCATTGATGGAACTGGTAGTTTTGGTGCCGCTTTTGGACAAGTAAATTTCTTTTCATTTTTTTTAAAGACTTATTTAATGATTCCCCACAATATTTGCCAAATACTGATATCAAATAATGTTCTTTTCATTTTAAAATTAATTCTATTAAAATTTATTCTAGCTTATTTTCTTTTGCAATTCATTTCTTACATTTGATTCTGTAGTTTAGTGTGTTTTTAATGTAGATTCATATTATTTTTAATTTCTCTTGAATTTTATTTCTTTTGATCGGGTATACATTCATTATTGCAATGTGCTTCATTTCTGACTTATCTACTCTGCATTGATTTACTTTAAAGTTAGTTCTTTTCCTTTAAAAAAATTTATATGATTTGTTTTTAATTGGAAATAGTTAATTGCTGCGCTTTCATTCTGAAATATGAACTAGATTCTTAAGGCAATTTTAAAAATATCTCCAAAGTGAGCTGAATCATAAGTTTATTGTTTTTAAAAGTTAAAATGTAAGTGATGAAAAGTTTCTTGTCATATAAACTCTGTAGCTTTGAATCGTACTATCCTTTTAATCAAAATCATCCATGTAAACATAATCAAGGATTATTCTTCCGAAATTATTGTTATTGTATAAGATTTGCTAGTCCTCATATTTCAGTTATTAGAGTTCTTCTTATCATTCTAACATATTTCATATAATCTGAGAATGAGATATGCAAATCTAGACTTCATTTTACTTAATGCAATGCTAAATTTTAAAGTTCAGAATATTGATTTGGATTTTGTCAAATGCTGTATTAATACTGTTGTCAAATGCTGTATTAAAAGTGGGCTGTTGAAGATGATCTTTGTAATCTTGATCTTTTTTTGCCAACCTCAATATGTGAGATTTAAAAATCTGAGATGGGGGGGGGGGACTCAGCTTAAAACTTTAATCTTAGAGGTAATTCACTCATAAAGAATTACAAATTTATTCGAAGAATATTCTATATATTAAAAAAATATTGTGTATTTAAAACGAATGTCTTTTATTTATTTTATGCATTTATCTTAATTTATAATGAACACAATTGTCTTCTATAATTAAATCTCTTAAATTTTTTTCCATAATAGATTTTAGTTCCTATCATCATGAAAGCTTTTGGTTGGAAATCTGTATTTTATGTGTTCATGTTAATGGTAAGCATTTAATTAAACATTCATATTAATACATATTTGTTCAGATGTACTTTACTTATGTTTTTCTTTTGTATAATTATGTTTTTAAGGGTCTACATCATTTAAAATATGCTTTCTTTCCCTCTCAAAATTTATATTCCTGTTGTTGAATAACTTGGGATTTTTTACTTGATTTGTACTTTAACTAAATCAAAACAGAGAGATAAAAAGTAGTATGTTAAAACTTTTTAATGAATCTTCAAGGGAAACTAGACTTAGGATTATGAATAAAAAGCTGCATAATTATTTATTTATAAAATCATTTGTGTGTTTATAAGAAGTCTGAGTTAGTATTTTCCACGCAAAAACGCCTAAAATCCTTCTATCCCCAGAAACGCTGTCCAAATATCATTTCGACACTGGTCGATATTAAGTGAAAAATTCGAATAAACTGTGCATTTTAATATTCTTTTTGCAAACATACAATGGTGGCGAAAATTATAGACACTTTTTGAAATTATGTTTTTTAATTCTGTATGCTTATGGAAAATGTTATATTGCACAAAATGCAAAATCTTTTATATCATTTTAAAGAGAATACAATACTAAATTCAATGCAAAAAATAAAATTCAAATATTTGCAACGTAAATAAATTATGCCACAATAACTGTCGACATACGTTAGATACTGATGATAGTAGTGAGTTATCAGTGCTTAGTGGGGTAGCCTTTATTTTTTATTGCAGCTTCACATCGATGTTTCATTGAGCTAAAAATAGTTTTAAGGTCTTTCTTCGTTATTACATGAAGTCAGGAAACAATTATAGCCTCAATTAGTCCCTTTTTATTTCATGGGTACTTATTTGAACAAGAGTTTTCGATAGGATTGAGGTCAGGACTGTTTCCTGACCAGGACAACAATGATTGTTAGTCAAGAAGCAATGACATCAAATAAAAGAGTATATAAAACTCCCAGAAATAGATGTGTGATGAGAAAGTGTTCTTTCCTATGTTCAAATTGCAGGACCATGTGAGTGGTTCAGTGACTACATCTGTAGATCGAAATTTTTTTGTAAAAAAATGTCAGGAGACAAATTCAATAAAAAAAACAAATCAGGAAAAGGCTGAAAAAGGTGCATTAGATCTATTGATGGCACTAGAACAAAAATACTATGTCTCCAAGATAGAAAAAAATGTCATCAGAAGTTTTCTGAATAATGTTGGGGTTTCTGTCAGTTCAAAAACAATTAGGAGACAATTAGCATTTTGCCTCTTATTTATTACTTAATTGAATTTTCTATTCACACATAACCTTCATCCGTTCTGTTTCTCTTACTGGATTTTTCTATATATTCTATTTGAAATTCTACACGTGAGGTTTGTATAAAAGTACATTTAGATAATTTTATCCCATTACATATTTGTAAATAATATAAGCTTTTGTGGCAGGAGAATCTGAAATATTGTAGAATATATAAACGGGCCATCTACTTTGACTGAATATTGCCTTGCTGTTTGGTTAACAATATCCAGGTCATATTTTGCTGCATTATAAAACCTGAAGGTTTCAGGTGTTTTCTTTGAATTATTTGCAATTGCAATGCTTTTAAACTCAGAATTATTGCATTTTTTTTCTTTTTACACTGTTGAACTGTAAGTGCTGAGGCTAGTTCTTCATTGCTCAATATTTTTGTTGAATATAACACTGTTCCTGACTTTTATACAGCCTGGAATTTTTCATCTGGTTTTATTCACTGTACCAATTAACACTTTCGTTTTTCCTTTAAATTTTTAGCCAACTCTAGAAAAGTAATAAGATTATCAACTGTGACATTTCTTCTCATGTGTAAAATCTATGTGAATAGTTTTAAAATCACGTACTTGAAAAGCCTCTTTCATATCTTCATTTTTCCCTAGATAGGGAAATGAGTTCAAAATATACTTAACTTTCTAAATCTTCAGCTACGCAAAGTTTTTGTCTGTCTTTATTGGGTTTCAGTGGTATTAACTGAGTAAATCATCCATTATGGTTCTGGCCTAACTTATAACAGCTTTTACAGTTTTTAATAAAAAGAATTCCATACTTCTGTAATCGTTGTAAATCTATCCTGTTTTGTTCAATTACGACAAGCTGCTTTAATATCAGATCTCAAAAATTTCTATTTGTCTGCCTTTGGACATGATGTTTGTGCATAAAATTTTGCCTCATGTGGTAGACCATAATAAATGAGACTACAAGTTCCTAGCTCCTGAATTTCCACCTGTTTATATAATCGAAATATAAGCAAAAAACTCTTTTAAAGGATTTACTAAATATTTTCTAATTCTTGATGAGCTTCTGTGTTTTCACATTTCCTTTTGCCTAAGTAGTCAGTCCACTATTTTCTCCCAAAATATTTTGGGTTGCTAATTTGCCAATTGCACTTCCCAAAACGCATTCTTTCCTCTGTGAACCATTCCGATTTTGAGAATCATCAATATCAGTATCCTCATCGCTTTCCAATCCAGACGTGTCTGTGTGATACAACAGAAATAAAATTTTCTTACTCATGTATTTGGGATAATTCTCTTTGACACTGCAGTAATTCTCTTATGAAACATTTTAAACTTTATTGATAGAAAGTCACAAAATGAGAAAAACTTCATTAATTTAACTAATCATAGTTCACAAGTAAGCATGAGTACACCATTTTTGTGAGAAATAAAATCTCAGTGGCAAGATGTTGGCTCAGCTGAAAAAGAACACATAGTGCTCAGATGTCAAAAAACATTCCAGAACTCTCCTATTCTTCAGAAACTCACAACACTGGAGCAATCGCACAGAAGGGGGGAGGGGAATTGAAATTGCTGAAGCATGCAAAATTGACACACTGGACAAGGGTGTTGGAGTAAATCTAAATTTAAACTAAGTTTGATTAAAAGTTAATTCCTCAAAACTTTGTATATGAATTCCTCCAGCAAATTTTGTAAAAATAAAAAAAATAAATCATCAACATTTGCAGATTTTAAAAAAAAAATTGCACGCCTTACTGTTGTAATAACACTATACAAAGTTCTATTGTTAATTGACTTAAAAGCAAGTAGAATGTTAAAATATAGGGAACATTGAATGTAAGTTAGTTGAACTATCCTTAAAAAAATGATTATGTATGAATTTTTTTCCAGACAATTTTGACATTGCTGTGCATTATACAAATTGTCTATCGTGATACTGTCTTGCTGTTCCAAAGAATATTCAGAAGAATATTTACTGTGAATGCAACAGAAGGGCTTATCAATGCAGATAGAGAAATAACCTCATTGAATCAATGATATGCTTGTGTGCTGCTCAAGTTTTGAATGCTCAGTTAAAGGAATTGAAGTTTTTATGTATCTTGATGACAATTGCTAAGATCTATTAGAAAAATGTAGGCATTATGTTTGTGTAAACTCGTTTCGAGAAATTATGTTTCTCTTTTATTTAAAAACTTCTTTTATTTCATTTTGCATTCTGATCAGCTTAAAAATTTAGACAATTGTATGTTCTGCTTAGCATGCTCACTTATTGTAAACTGTTTTGTATATCACAAGATTGGTGTGTATTACTCAAACACCAGACTTTTTTTAGTGTTTATTTATAATAACCAAGTTTTTATGCAACTTCTGTGTTTGTTTCTTTTAATATTTATTACTTTTGAAAATACATTCAAGTTCTCGGTTAAATTTTATATCAAGACTTGACTTAAAATAAGTAATGATAGAAATTAATATATTTCATAATTTTAATTTTGCTTAAATTTTTTTTTAAAAAATGAGCAGCATTTCCTTTTGTTTGTCTCTTTTTAACTTTGTTTTTAGAGCATAAATTTTGATATATATATTCTTTACTTTTTAAACTTAACAATTAATCTTTCTGCTTTATAAAATTGCATTTTTTTATGTGCCTTGAAAATATTCTTTCAACTATGTTTCAGTGTAATAAATTTGTGCCTTATTCTACATTCCTGTGAATTTTTTTACAATGGGTATTTTACTCAAACTTTTCAAAGTTGAGTATTATGTACCAAAGAAATATTAAGTTTGAGTATAATTTTTAAGAAATATATTGTCAAATATATATATATATATGTTTATAATGTATTAAAATATGTAGAAAAGGTGTTCTAAAAATGTTTGATGTATTTTAGATGGTGAAATCAGGTACCTCAAGTACATTTTTTAAAAATTTGAATGGCTTAAAAATATTCAAAAAAGTATTATCTCTGCATAAAAGATATTTAGTTAAATGTACTTCATACATACAACTTTGATTTTTACTAAAACTCTTACTCTATCCTTAAACAATGTGAATAATTGATTAAATTAATTTTACATAGTCTAGAAAAGTCAAATTTAAAAGTGTATCACAAAAAAAAAATCAAAAGTGTAAAGTTAATGAGATTTACATGGTTTTTTTACATTAAAAATGAAGTGTTGCATATAAGTTTTGAAATAGATTGTATGAATTAAGATTTTTGCCTAAATATGTTACAAGGAAAGTAAATGAATTTTCTAAAATAGTTCTCTAAATATCATAATTGTATTTTTTAAAAAATATCGATGTTGATAAAAAATAAGTATTAGGGATTGCAATACCAGTATACCGAATACCGGTATTTTGAGCCATTTGCACAATTTTGTAATTACCGGTATTCTCAAGTTTAAATATCGTTTTTTCGGTATTTCCAAGAAATTTCTTTGTCTCCACTATATGTTCAGGGATTGGTAAAAGTATACGTTTTTGTTTTTTATATCGCCTTAACGGGCGAAATTGATTAGACTGTGAATATAAAATAGTCTGATATTCGTATATGTGAAAACAAGGTTGTAGTTGTGAATAAAGTGCATAATATTTTGATATTTTTTTTAATTGGTAAGTTTGTTATTCACATTGTATTTATTAACTGCTAATGCAACAACAAATGTCATGTTGCAGTCACTGAAAAAATAGCACACATCCCTATCTGAAAAACTATATATTACAATGAAAAATCGCTCAGAAGGTATACCAAAGTAGAAAATGTCTTACGGTATTTACTTAATTATAATGATTTTAAAAATGAAAAAGAAGAAAAGAGACCAACCGATTCAAATTTGACCAAGTTAATAGTAAATTGTCTTGAATTTTTTTTACCCACAAACCTATCCACATTCAGAAGAATTCGATGCAGTTATCGGAGATGATAGTACTAATGTCGATAGGTAAAAAGGAATTGTCTCTTGGACGAAAATTAGAATTTGCGATAGCTAAAAAATTTCAACAAACCAATAAACAACATAGAAATCAACTATATCCAAAACCATCCTACGAGAAATCCATTTATTTGAAGATGAGGGGTGGGGTTTAGAGGTAAATACTCCTAAAAAGTATATCGCGCAACACCAACTAGCGGGGATGCCGAAAGAGCGTTTTCGATAGCCGGTAATTTTTGTACAAAATTACATTCATCTTAATGACAATACAATTGATGTGTTATGTTTAAGATCACATTTCAGAAATTAAAATAATGAATATGCTTGGTTTTTTCTAATATATTATAACAGAACGTTTTATTTGTTGCTCTCAATATACATTTATTAAGTAAAAAAAACATTGCTTTCTGTAAATCATTATTGATCATTCAGAATCAGTGATTAAAAAAATAAATGCTGAAAATTATCATTTTTTTAAGAATTTAAAAAAAACTTTGCATATTTTATAATTTTTCTCAAATGAATCAATACAATACCGTTGTGCTTAAATAAAAATAATTTTTAAAACTTTTATAATCAGTGATTTAAAAAATAAAAAGCCGAAAACTATTTTGAACGAATTATAATAAAACACTCAAAATACTTAAATCAATCATTTAATAATTTCTTCATTGAAAAAAGATAATTGCATGAAACTTTTTTCCTATGTGTCGAACATTTCAAAAAATCCTCTCAATTTTTCTTCAAGATTTAAAGTGGTACTGAAATTTTGTAATTTGAAAAATTTCAACTTTTCTATCTTTTTTCAACATACAATTATTTTTAAGAAAGCTACGTTTTCATTTCGGGGGGCTAAAAAATTGCAACGAAAGAATTCAAAAGTGAGTGAGTGATTTTTAAAGTCGCACTGTTCACCTACTCGAGGGTTTTTGGCGACGGACCTTGAAATTTTCAACCATGGTCAAGTGACGAGGACGACACCTGAGCTTTCACCCGTCTCTCCTAATTACCACACCAACGCAAGAACAAATTTCGAAAAAGGGAGTTTTAATGACATAGTTAAAGAAATTACTCACATCGCGCGCATACACACACGTAAGTGCTATCGACCTGAGGGAAAAAGGAAATTCCCTTGTGGATTAAGTTATTCATTCGGTAAAAGCCCGTGCAACGCCGGGCCTGGGGAGAGGAAAGAAACAAAGAAGTCTAAAGTAATTTCGAAAAATATTGGATGTGCTGATTTTGTGAAGAGAAGGGTAAATGTTAAACGAGAAAGCCATGATACGCACTCACATCGTACGCGTCACACCCACATAAAAATGATGGCGTCAGGAAGAAAGAAGGAAATTAACATGGGGATAAGTTATACCCTCGGTAAAAGCCCGTGCAACGCCGGGCCATGAAAGCTAGTTTTATTATATTTTTTCCTACTTCAATTAAAATAATTATATTTATTCCAAGATAAATATATTACCATTTTCAGATCACCTTGATATTTTTTTATGCTATATTTTGGTAAGTTTTTAAATCCATTAAATAAACATTTTGACAATATACTAATGAGTCTGTCTTTGGCGGGGGGGGGGATTTTATTTGTAATTAGGTGTTTAAGTTGTTATATTATTGTATGTGTACAGCAAAAAAAATTAATAAATACTTTGTTATTTATTTTATGTGTCCCTTTCATAAGAATTATTTATAAAATAATTTTCTTGATTTTTGTCATTATTTCTAATGTAAGTAATCAAACGATTTTAGTTTAAGTGGCTCTAATTTAAAAAAAAATACTAACAAAAATTGCAGTGCTGAAAAATACTGCATATTTGAGAAAAGCTCTACGAACTGTGCCACAGTAAATCAGTAATCTACTGAAATCTTCTAAGCATCGAATTTTTTGTAATAATTAATATTAAGAAATGAAATCCATTGTAATATGTATAAAAAATAATTTCTCCGATACTATAGCACATTAAAGATGAAGTCATAACATTGGATTATGAAAGAGGTTCAAGCTATTTGTTTGTTTTTTGAAAAACCTACTTAATTTAAATTGTTGTAATGCACTTTTTGCAGTCGCCACCCCTCTCTATAAACACTTGACAAAAAAAATCCTTCACCAGATTCAAATGTTACATTTAGTTGGTATCAAAATGTTTTGACAGGTTTTATATATATCTATATATAATTTTCAGTGTGAAATGTATGTGCATTTTTTTTTTATTTGCTGTTCCTTCAAACTTTGAGATATACATAAAGTATATACTTTGTTTTTCTTGTAAATAGTTTCATCAACACATTATCATTTTGAAATTTTGGTAATGTATTATAGATCATGTTGGTACACAAACTGTGGGTAACAACTCTCAAAGGGTTCACAAGGAAATGTTCTAAGTCACCTAATTCAATAAAACTCATTTGATAAGGCTTTTCTTCAACAATGTTATTTGGTACTAATAAAATAGAAAAGAATGAGATATTAATAAAAAATAGTAGTATATTAATTTATAAATATATAATACCAATACTTGTGCAATGAGTAAGTGAACAGACATAAAGGATAAGTTTTTTTTCATTATTAATTATTAAAAATTTAGTTAGTCAAAATTGAAGATAGTCAATGTAAAGTGCCATCCACCTACTCTTTTGGAATTTCACCTGTTCCCGATGCTATTTAGTTTTTATGCTGTAGTCACAGCAAGGAACATGCAGCTCTGCCCATCTGTACCTGAGTAGTTCAGTTTTGTAGCTTCTTGGTCACGATTGCCTAGTGGTCATGGTCGTGAACTCGTAGCTGGGTATTTCAAATTGTAAGATCTAAATTTAGTGTCACAGGAGACCCACTACATAGAAGGGTTGAAGCTCTGTCCTCCCAATGATGTCATGAGGAAGTTTGGAGAAAGAGGTGTATGTTCCAGCCCAAATGTCGTCCTTGTCGCCTGACTATATTTCAGAATTACAAGGTCTCATGGTTTTCCTCATGTTGCCTCAGAGTGCAATGTTAATTGAAATCAAATTTGCTGCTGCTTACATACATTCAAGTGAATTCTGTAATTCAACTCGTATATTGCTTTTGTTAAATCTGAATAAAATTTGCAATTAAGTATACCCATAATTTTTTTTATGTATAAGACAGTGTGGTAGTGTATTGTGTGAGGGTATTAGTTAATTAAAAATTCAATATATATACACTGATGTTCAAAACTGAAAGAATTTTTAAATTTTGTCGATTGTCTCTAGAATTACTGGACAGATTAAAATGAAATTTGATATATATATATATAGGGCTGACATAATGCAAAAAAGTAACCATTTAGCAGTCAAAATACACACGCGCATGATCCGTGCGTAACACTCATCGAAGTCGTAAGGTATGAAACAGCATTTGCAGAATATAACCAAAAAATTTGAGGGTGTGGTCCCCTTTTTCAGATATACAGGCTACGGTATAAGGGAATTTCACACAAATACTGTGATTTTACACCGGAAATAAGGGAATTTGTGCGTTCCTGTGGCAATTAATTCAACTAGCTCATCAACTTTGTTTTCAAGCCTTGGATGGTTCTCGGAGAGGAGTTGCAATGAGCTCAATTCATGTGACGTTACGACCACGTGATTATGTTGTTTGTTTACCACATAACTCAAACCCAACACTATTACTACGACTGTTCTGCACTTTTACATTCTACCAAAATGTCACATTTTGGTTTATATGGTTGCTCGATCAGTAAAAGAAAGGATGAATGCAAGGAAAAGGCCTTTTTTAATATCCCGGTAAAAATCTGATTGTTTTGGAAACATGGATAAGATTGATGAAGCTGGAGGATTTCAAACCATCTCCTCATTGTTTATTATGTTATGACCACTTTGAAAAGGAATGTTTTCAATACTAATTATTTATGAATCCTCACCAGCTAAAACAGAGTTCCATTTCTACTATTTTTGTGTTCACAAAAGAAACCTCTTCTAAAAGGATTTTGGGTAGATGTAGACTTCTACAGGAATGTAAATACTTCAAACAAATTTTTGTCCATTTTAAATAAAATCATACGGAGAACATACATAAAAGTAAAATATGTTAATTGAACTTAAAACTTCAAAGCAAATATTTGTTAATTAAATTATTAATTAAAATTAAATTATATTGATAACATAAATAAAAAAAGATAAAATATATATTTAGTTAGCTTATATTTTACTTATTTTACACATCTTCAGAGTAGTTAACAGAGGTGCTTCTGTATTTAATTATCTAAAATTAGAACACAAGAATCTGATATGTAACCATGCATGCGTCATATTAAAACAAGTATATATATATATGAAACTCTCTCTTATTTAACTAAATAATTTTACATTCTTATTGGGGAAAAGTACATTTTCAAACAGCATTCACTACAGAAATGGAAAAACATCTTAATTTACTACAGCTTCATTGAGATGTTTATACTTGATGAAAAATCAAATACCATTTTCAAATATTAGAAAGGAAAATTATCATTTACCTCTTGTAAAATTACATGTCAAAAAATTATGCAACATTTTGAGTCTTTATTCACTGTAATATTTTACGAAAAAGATACAATTTATCAAGAATTGAATTCCACGAATTTGATAAATTAAGGCATTAAAAATCTTTGAATTAAAATGTATGTATTATAAAATATAAATTTGTGTGCATATATTGAATATAAAAGTTCTGCTCTCTCCTACATGATCAAAATAAAAAAAAGTCATTATTGAATCCATAATTCTTTTACAAAAAAATAATTGTAATATATTTGTGTGGTATCTATTAACACAACATTTGTTTTCAGAGTTTGACTGATATAAATTTACCACAGATGTACAAACCTTTTACCGTGTACATGCATGTCCGTAAATTAAGGATAATTCAAAGTCACACGGAAATCGAACGTTAAAATATTTAAATATATCACCCGTAAAATGACTACACACATCTTCAAGAATCATATGCAAATTGCAGCAAACTACCAGATGACACCGATAGTACGTCACAATGACGAGTGTAAGAGGGAGATATATAAGGAATACAGGTAAAGAATTAAAATTGTTCACAAACGCTTTATAAGAATCTCAGTGCAATAACCACATCGTTATGACACAAAGAACACATTTGGATGATTTTTTAAGTGGTAGAATTATCGACCATCTAGAATGTGGGCGTACCCAGCTTCTCGGGATTCAGCCGGAGGTCCTAACATGCTCAATTGGATTAATGTCAGGAGAGGAAGCTGGTCATTTTCGGCCCTCCTGTACCCATCAATTCTATAACTCCGTAAGTTATGTATGGTGTCCCTTTTTTTACCTTATGGCTGTTATAATTTGGGAAGTGATAAAATGGCATCTCAAACAATGTTGGTTGTTTCTATTTTGTATATGTATTTGGTTTAGTACACAAAGTAACTTCTCGAAGAGTCGGTACGCAGCTCAAAACCCTTTGGGTGAGCTCGATTCTCCCAAGTAAGTAAATGTTGGCTATTTAATCAAACAACTAAAAAGACAAGGAATCCTGCTAGACATCCTCCACCAATTGCAAATTTTTTTTAAAGATTCCCGGTCACTTTCTTCAATAAATCATCTAATTTTCCTGAATTTGTAAAAACGTATATTTCTCAATAAGTTGGATCGTCATAAAAAAAAATCTGCAATTTTTTATTGTAGTTGAATAAAAGTGATAACACAAAGAGAACTAAATTAACTTCAAATAAAAAAATTTCCATAATGGAATATGATTATTATACTTTGTGTAAATGATTTTTCATCTTACAATTAGCCCAACCTTCAAATTTCTTCAGGATATGGTCGTAAATTTTTGAATTATGGGGGAGGCAGAAGCCCTCCAATTTCAAATTAATGCATCAAACATTTAAAAAGAAGGAAAAAAATTCTGCACAACCACAGCTTTATGTTTCAACATACAATATAAGATCACTTCATCCCAATTCTAAAAATGTAAACAAATTCAAAAATAGTATTAATATTATGAGAGAGAGAAAAATATGAATTGCTTAAAGCGGTTACAAAAAGTTTCATTTTTATATACTATTTTTTTTAATATTTTTTCAATGTTTCGATTCCTCTCATGTCAAAAATTCCTTCAACCAAACTGTATGCAATTACCTCCAATTGTCTAGTAAGTAATCAATTTTGAAAACACAATCTTACAAAAATCACGGAATCTTAATTATCGGCCATCACCACTTGATGTTAAGAACCTTGTAAACCAGTACAAACAGTTTGCACAGAATAGCTATAATATATGATCCCAAAAAGTCTGTTCTAAATATCTAGGGAAATAACTGACCGGTACAAACACGATGTGAAAAAGTATTGATATCATTCCCCTCCACCTAATTTTTATTTTTCAAAATCAGATTCTAAAATAAAAAAATTTTATTTTAAAAGTTAGTTTGGTGATATAATCCTCAATAGTTTCATTTGAGCCATAATTATATATAGGGTGATTCGCTACCATACCAACAAACGACTCAGAATCACATAGGAATGCAGGGTCGCAAATGCCGCAGTTACGAGAAAAAAGGAACAGAAATAGCAACACATCAATGGGACAGAAAACATTTTATTGAAAAGTTGTGCTACAGTAGGTGCTCGAAATTACAGGCCAGAAGTAGTCTAGTAGGCTTGACAGCGACGCTGCATGGAATTCCTTACGTTCTGGAAATTTCCTAGAATATCACGTATCCTATCGGCAGCGACAGATATTCGAAAGTTTTCTTTAACTGAAGGAACAGGCTTCTTGTACACCAAACTCTTTATGTGAACAAAGAAGTTCATGCACTTTCGAACATCTGTTGTAGTACAACCTCTCAATAAAATGTTTTCTATCTCATTAATGTATTGATGTTTCTTATCTTTTTCTCTGCTTCTTTGCACCATAGGTATTAATTTTATTCACCAGTAATGATAAGTTATTATAAAGTTAAAGGGGGTATATATATATCCCCTTTTTTAAGACTGAACATCACACATTTCTGTCTCAATTTTTGGTTGGTTTGAAGTAACATTTGCAATATTGATGAAGTACTTTGTAAGTCTGAACCATAGTCAAGTGACAGAACAACTTCTCAGTGTGTTTCTCCCTCTCTTGCCTTCCACACCTTACTAAGAAAAAAACTTTTTGAGACTTTCTTTTTTAACAGACATCAGACACCGTTATTGCACATGATAAACAATCGGTGGAATTTTGTTTCTGTTGGATATAATTTCTATTTGATGTGTCGATTTCTTTAATTTTGAAATGTATTTTTTAGTTTGGAATAGGCAGTTACACTTCCTATTAATTTAATATCGGTGGTTAAAATTAAATAACTAAAATAAAATTTCTGAGTAACTAAACAGTCTAATGATAAAAAAGTAAAAGAAAAAATGGAGGGGATGGGGCACAAAAAAAAGCTAATATCAAACCTTGTCCCTCAAACCTTTTGGGGTCTCTCACAAGCCCTTTATAATTATTTCATTCAAATGAGTATTTCCAATAGTAAGAACTTATAGACCTCTAGGCATTACAACCTAATTAGCATTAAGAATAATATGACTTTTATGTCAAAACAATAAATTTAACCACAATCAAAGGTATTAAAAGGCAATTATAGAGATAGCAAAAATTATATAATTTGATTTCTTGAAGTTAATATGAGTTAAATAAACCTTTTCAGATTACTTAAGCGAATTCATATAAAAAGAGCAGCTGAAACTATTCACACATTGAGTTTTATTTATCTCAGATAAATGTGTTGCATTACCACACAAATAAGACATAGAGGTTTATATTAACATAGAAGAGAAGAGGGGCCTTTTTTTGAAATAAATGTACGAAATGGATTTTGAATTTTTATAAAAAGTAACTTAAAATTTGTATTCTTGTTAAATGAATATGTGCATGTAATGCACAACAGCCTTATACTTATCTTACAATATTAACTTTCTAGAATGGCAAATAAATCTAGTTAGTTATTAGAGGTTAATTTATCTTTATATTTAAATCTAAACTTATTTACAGTTTAATTCCTGAGCATTTAAAAATATCTCAAAAGCAATTCTCAAAGCAAAATCTTAAGCAAGTAGACTTTTTAAAAACATAAGATGGAAAAGTATTATTTGGAAATAGAAATCTATGAAATTTGAAGAATACACCATTTAATTTTATACATGAATTCAGTATACTTACAAATTTGAAGGACAAAAATCCGAGATGTACTTTTTTTATATAAAATCTAGATTTATATTGCTATGAATAGATTCATCAAACATGTGGAATCAGCCAAGACAGCCCTATTTTCTAGTTATGTCCGGGATATGTTCTGGGTTGCAAAAATGGCTAGCGTTTTGAGAATTTTATGTTCAACGAGGATTTTTGTTAACTTTAAACCTATATGATCGATACCGCGGTTTTAAACATTCTCTTATGGTCGTGCATCTTTTATGACCGTGCAAGCGTAGACATCGATTTTGAGGTTGTTTTCGTGTGTGTGAAGAAACTCGTTGACATAATTTCATTATTTTATCTCTGGAATTTTTTTCTTTGTTTCATCGTTTAGCAATAGCCAAAAGGAAATATATGTTTAATGATAACTTGCAACAGGATCACAAACTTTTGTGATTGTGTAATGACAGTAAAAATGTGTTTATTGCACAATAAGTACTGGAAAATTTTCTGTTGCATATAAAGAAAAGGATGGTATTGAAGATCACATCGAAACAGCAATACATTGGAGTTTTATCAATGTTACTGCTTCAGCAAACATGAGATTTTTTAAATCCAAAGATAGGAATAATAATAACAGTGGTCTTAAGTGAGCTGCTGATGAAGCTACATTTTCATACCACACTGCCAAACACAAACTCAGTTTCAAAAGATCAGATTGGACATCTAAATTGGTTAAAAGAACTAATCTGGTACCACTAGAACTAAAGTCCAGGCAATTATTGTTTTTGCTGCTTCACCATTTATATTTGATAATGTGTTATATTCTTTAGAAGACATTAATTATGTCACAATAAGGATATATACTTCAAACAAAAGTGAAGTAAAACTTATTCCGGGAATCTGGAGAAGGAAATCCAGGCTAAACTTTTAAGTTTCATTGAAGTTAAAGGCGAAACTGCTCAAATTATTCTTTAGTCCTTTTGTAGCATGTGAAAAAATACAAACTTAAAGAAACGATAATTTGTTATACTGTGACAACACTAACAGAATTTTGGAGGTATGAAAAAGAGAAATAAAAATATATTCAAGAAAGTTCAAAGTAATTTAGATACTTATTTTAGGAATTGGTTATTCAGCTCAAATGATACACAATTCAGTGAAATAACATGCGATTCCTCCCTGGACATAAAAGATATTGCTATACAAACTTATAAATATTTTCACATACATAAAAGAGCAACGAAACTTGAGAGTTATATGAATTTGTGGAAATATATTACAGAAAAACATAATCTCATAACAGCATAAGGTTTCCTAGTTTGTTGAGAGCAGCAAAAGCAATACTTTCCATTTTTGATAGCCTAAAAATTATGCTTCTTATCTTGTGTAAAATTATTAATTCATTTTTTTTTAAATCTAGAAAGTTAGCTGTTTTTGAAATTTTTGTATGGTACTCAACAGTTATTTAATTATGTAGCTTTGAAATTGGCAGATAATTCTATCACAGTAACAGAAGCATTTCAGATATATTTTCAATTAATTTATCAATTTCAGGAAAGAAAACCCAAAAGTTAATACTATCTTTTACCAAAGAATCCCTATGCACTCTAAAAGAAAATAATTATAACAAAAATTCTCAAGCGTAGACAATTTTTATAATTCCAGAACCAATACTTAAGAGTTGCAGAGAACCACTTTTTTATACCTAAAACTTTAAAGCTTCAAAGAATAAAATTATAAACTGAAGTTGCTGGGTTTATTTAAGATACTGTACAAGTTGCTAATGAAATTATAAAAGATCTTATACATATTGATGACTTATTTGATGAACGTGCATTGTTAAACCAGCTAATTCAAACCAAAGGGCAGGCTGTAGTTCAAGTTACTGAAAAAATACCAGATTCTATTGCAAAGAAGTGAAAAGCAAGTTTTAATAGACTTATTTATCAAGTTGCATTATTTCTAAAGTGGATGAGTTTGTGATGTCTTTACTTGGGGCATCTGTTTCAGTTCAGAGAGCTTTTTAATTATTGAGAAAATTGGGTCTGCAGAAAAGAGTAAGATTTTAGTGTCTTTTGCTAAACATATGCTAAATGCATTCAGAACTTTTTGTTGTGAATTTTATGATATAATCAAAATAAATAAAGCATCTACAAAAAAGTCATGTCTAGTCAACTAAATAAATAAAAGTTTAATGTTTCAGTAAACCATTAAGATTTTTAAATAATTTTAAAAATATGCCTCAGGGTTGAACCTGAAAAAATATGGTAAGTCTACTTATATGAACATAACTAGAAAGGTTAAACAGAGCTCTAATTATTTTAAAAAATTTATAATTAAAAAATCCTCAAGCAACCAAATACATTAGAATTCTCAGAAAACTATAATAACTTCGAAAAAATTTTCAGAATAAAAGTTTTTTAGGTAGCAAAATTATATTTGTAAAATCAAAGATTTATTTCCCTTTTTTAGAAATTAAAAAATTACACTGTCAATATTTATAGGAGGAAAATAAAACATTTGTGAACAATAAATATGTTAAAATTTTTATTATATGATTTAACACTTAGTTTAAAAGATAAAAATACTTATGCCAGATAATCAAGAAGATTCAAATACATTTGTGACAAAAAAATATTATAAATAAGACATAGAGTGAAAAACAATTATATCTTGTAACACTTTTGCACAAGAAAAATATTTACAAGAGTATTCCTAATAATTCTGTGATCTTTCAAATGAAGCAGAGCTGAGCCTTTTTCCTTCTCCAAGAAAAGCTTAAAAGTAATCACAATGTTATCAGTTTTTCCATTTGATGATCTAAAAAAAATGAGGCAAACCATAGAAGTTTTATAAAGTGAAAACTTATGTCAATTACCATAAAATAAATTAAAGCCTAACAATTATAAATAGATTGTAAAGTCATAGCTGAACATTTAAAATTTTACACATTAAATCGATGCACATCAATAAATTTAAAAGTTGAGTGCAGTTTTAACAATTTTTTAAAAAATTATTATAAATTGCAATATTATACTTGCCAACTTTTGAAAATGGCAAAGTGAAAAAAAACGGGATCGACATATAAACAAATTCTTAAAATAAAGGATAAATGACAATTTAAATTTTTAAAATAGTTAAATTTTCAAATATTTGTAAAATAATGTAAAGAAAATTTCATAAAAAAGATGTTTTGATGAGAAAAGTACTCATGTTTTCCTTTCATAGGAAACCTTTCTTTTGTATAGACTTGATTTATAACTCTAGACTTGATAAGAACTCATACACACTAAGGTAAAAATTTAATTATATATAATATATATAATAATGAATTTCCATAAAAATCCTGTTAAATTTAGAACAGTAACAAATGGTTTTAAAACTTATATCACTACTGCAGGTAAAATGCGGCATAAACTAATTATACAAAACTTCACCAATAAGCAATGTATATAATAAAGCTATAATTAAAAATAGTAAAGATATTATAGATTTTTTTTTAAATAAAAATATTTATTCAGTTCATAGTTATGACTTTGAATATCTTTTTAATTCCATTAATATCAATGATATAATTAGGGTAATTTTAGATAATCATAGTAATTATAACCTTAATATTAATTTACAAAAATTTAGAATTCCAATAGATTTAGTCTTAAAAGAAAACTACATTAATTTTAATGGTTCACTGTACAAACAAACCGAAGGTTTGCCTCAAGGTGGCCCTGATAGCAATAGTTTAGTTAATTTATATTAACACTTTTGCGAAAATAATATTATATTATTAATAATAATTATTACATATTTAGATACATAGATGACCTAATTATTTTTCGTAAAAATAATAATTTTAACACCAATATTACTTTTTATCCGAATTATTTAAAGCTAATTAAAATTAATAGTAACCCAGTTAAAATTAACTACTTTGATGTATCATTGTATATTAAGGCCTATAAATTACATAGCAATATTTACGATAAAAGAGATTATTTTAATTTTAACATTCTTAAAGTACCTTACTGGAATTCCAGTTTATCTATATCTATATATAGAAATATTTTCAATTACATTTATCGTAATAACTGATTAGTTAGTGATAAATTTAATATATATTTAAATTTTAATAACATTATTAAACATTGTATGGAACATGGATACCCTCCTAAATTTATAGAAAGTTACCTAATAGTTAAATAAAAAATATGTTATTAATTGTACAGTTAATCGATAGATGGCGCTCAAGCTAAGTAAATTAACAATATTATATTTTATTTAAAATTAATTGTATATGTCTGGGTGGTACTTTTATTTTCTATAAATTTTAAAATAAAATACAGAGTTTTTAAATGTGTATATTTTTAGTATTAATGTTATTTTATCAAAACTTAATAATTTTATGTGTTACTGCTATTGACCTTTCCATTGCCCGGGAATATGTTTTTTGCTGTACTCATGTGGTAAGTCTTTATCTAATTGTTTTAACTTTGATTTTAAAATGTTTTAGTAATTATTATAGGTTATAATATTATCGTTTTACATTAATAGATTATGGTTTTATTTATAATAATAGTTAAAATTCTCTAGAAATTTCTTGCTTTCCCTATGGCCCAGAGTATTGGAAAATTCAGGTGAAGGTTGGCTGGAAGAAAAACATTGTTTAAATCTGCAATTCTGGATCCTAAGGCCAGGAGTTTGCTCCAGTACTACTGTGGCCAAGACTATTATATCATGACTATAGTTATCTTAGGTTTATAACTATTTTTTGTATATTTTTGTAGTATATATAAACATGCACAAAATAATGAATTTAGGAGTACATGAACACTTAAAACTTTTTGAGATTTCCTTTATGTACAAACAATGAAATCCTTAGAGATAGTAGAATATATCTATGAGAATCTGTTCAACTTTCAAAGGTAAATAAGATCTTTCTTCTAACGCAAAATTTATTAAATGATATCAGTTCTTATTTTTCTTTTTAAAAAGGTAAAAAATCACATTGCATTACCACAAAATTTTCTGCCATAAATGAAATTAAGTGTTCAAAGATGATTCCATCCAAAAAGCATCTTTTTGAAATCATGAAAAATTGACACCCTCCATCACATCATTAGGTACTCTTTGACCACAAACCACAATATTACAGTGATATTTTCTTTTACCTTAACTTTTTTTTAATGTGTGTCAACTTTTTTAACTACTCTCAACTTTTTATTCATACCTATGCTCAGTGATGTACAAAGGTGGGGCTTGGGGATTCAAACTCTTCCCCAAATTTCAAGATTTTTTAATATTTAGCACAAAGATAATGACTCAGCACTTTCATTTACATATTACTTTTAAATGTAAGCCCCTCCCATAAAAGTAGTCTGTGTATGCCACTGCCTGTGCTATTAATCACAGTCACAAGTTGGGCATAAAAATTTGTTGGTTTAGTTAAAATTAACTTGGTTTGAGAAAATTTTACCTAACTTTAAATCTCCATGAAAAGAAAAACATTGCATACTATTTAAGACAAGTTATTTCAAAAGGTGACCCCTATTTGGTTAAGATTCCAAAATACAATTGCTACTGTTTTTATCTATAACAATAAGTGCCATTTTTTTTACAAAATTACTTTATTTCAAAAAGCTTAATATTAAGAGTGTAATTCAAACTAAGCAATAAATTGAAAAATAAAAAAAGTATTTCTGAAGTGTTTTAACGAATAAAATGTTCAAAGCGTTTACCTTATACATGAATGCAGGTTTTACATCCTTTTAAAAATGATCACTTGATAAGTAGCGAGTACCTAGACAAATTTATTTTTTTCCACTGCTTCAAGCAATCCTTTGGCGAAGTTCAGTTACATTTTCGATTGTTTAAAAGTTAGATGGCAAACACTTTGAACATTTAACTCAATAAAGTATTACAAAAATGTTTCCTGTTTTGTTTTTAAATGTATTGCTTAGTTTGAGTTAAACACTTGATGGTTTTTTTTAAAATTAAGACCATTTGTAAAAATAAAAAAAATGGCACTAATTGTTATGGATGTAAAAGTAATATGTGTTGTAATCTTAATTGTTGTAACAAGTGCTGTAATTTTGAAATCTTAGCTACTAAATGGATCATTTATTGAAATAACTTGCTTAGTATATAATGCTTTCCCTTTTATAGAGAGTCAAAGTTAAGTGACATTATTTTCTCAAATCGACTCAAATAAAATTAATTTTAACTAAAAACTATCAAATTTTTTTGCTCGATTTGTGGATACATAAGATCACGTTAGTGAGGAAATCATTACAAGATTCTGAAATTTGTGGTCACAGTACCTAATGATGTGATAGAGAGTGTTAATTCTCCAAGTTTTCAAAAATATGCTAGCTATCACTTAATCAAATAACAGAATTTTGTAAATTTTCACCAGAACTGATAAGACCCCCCCCCCCTCCTCTCCTCTTTCATCCATGCTTGGTTGACGTTGAGTTTTGGGACACCCTTGTATAATCTATTTAGATGTAGATACTCAATAGATTGATGACATTCTAGTTTAAAAATTTTACTCTTTGAATTTTTAAATCAATATGGAGCAATTATGCTTCCTTAAAAAATTTGCCATTCTTTAAGTGTGTGACTTTTTTACTCACTCTGTTAAGCTACTTTAGTTTAAGCATGATCATGCTTAATTACCAAGACTTGATTTGATTTTTATTAACGTCATTCTCTAAAGCATTGCGAGGGCTATTTGTGATGTACCTCATAATTTTGAACTTTGGTCAAGTTACCAAACTCTCAAACTTCCAAAACCCATCAACAAGTGGACTTTGAACCTTGATAGATTTAATGTACATCATTTCCTGTACATGAGAAGTCTTCAGTGGCACTAGGATAAAGTCCATGACTTGATAACACTAGCCACAAGTTTGCAACTATAACCACTAGGCAACCACAGCCATTTTAATTATCAGGAGACTATTTTGATTTTTAAGGTGAAAAACAGGAAATGATTTCTCAAGATACTGTATAAAAATCTTGATAAAATATAACTTGACAGCACATATGGAATTTAACAGCTTAAAAGCCTTTCTAAATCATAGGGGATACTATAATATACATCATAAACAATAAATTAAAAATAATAGTTTTAACTACAATATTAATTATTGATATTGAATTTAAATACAAGAAATTTTTCTCAGTGTACTTTATTTAAATGTACTTAAGAGGCATTCAATTACAGATTTTTAAAGAGGCATTATATATTAAAACAAGTCAGATTATTAGCAGATTAACACAACCCAATTTTATTTTTGTATATAAAACAAGCTAAAATGCTTTCCCCTACCTCAGTATTGATTACAAACCCATTATCACTCGGTCTTAATGGAGTTTTGTTTGTATGGTTGTCTGAAACCCAACGGAATCCATTTAAATGGTTCAGATTTTTTTTAAAAGAAACAAATCACTAAATGAGAGAAATAATTTTCAGAAATTATCAGAATTATCACTGAGATATTAAAAAGAAAAAAAATTCCACTCACTACATTATCTAGAATATTAGTGGCAATGCTGTAGTCAATAGAATGAGGTGGCAATGAATTTCGGTATTCAAGAAGTCCCAGTCTATCCTTATTCTTTTGAAGAGCCTATATTATTACATACAGAAAAAGTTAATTTAAAATCATTACAATTTTAATTAAAAAAACATGTACAAATGCAGATAAACCGTCTTTTCAAACAAGAAAATGTGAGGGTGAATCTGTTTTTGTATCAATTTTTTTAGAGAAATTACAGCTGTAAATGTGAAGTCCACATACCCATCCCCAGTGGACTTTTCTTGGACCATTTAGGTTTTATCTACCAGTAGCTTAGAGCATGGCAAGATGTCAGTTGTTAAACATTGTGGTTATGCTTTACACTTCCAAGGTAAATGAGCCCATCAAAATCTGATTCAATTTCAATGGAGTAAGGAATGAACACCTACCAGAACCCACTGAGTAATGTAGCACACGAAATGGGAAGTGTCTCGCTTTGAGAAAGTGAGAGATTGTAGTGTTGTGAGTTCGTAAAAGACCATGAAAACTTTCACAACAATGAGCATTTGGGAAGCTGTATTCGTAGCTGACTGACGAAATTTTCCGAGTGGAGGCAATGGTGAATTAGAATTGACAGCTAAAGGTTTGACAAGAGGTAAAGACATTTACCGGGAGCTTAACATTTCGAATAAGAGTATCTATGACATCGTTCACAGGTCTTTAGGGTACCAGAAGGTTTCATGACCTCGGATATTGGATGACATGATGAAAGAGAATTTATAATTGCATGCGCGGTTCACTGAATTATCTGAAAATTGTATGCAAAAGAATGTAAAAGTTTCTTGGACTGCCTTCTCACTGGGGATGAAACATGGCTAATGCATTCCAAGCCCGAATTGAAACAGCAGAGAACGGAGTGGAACCATCCAGGTTCATCTGTGACAAAAATATTCTATTCAGTGTCATTTGCTGGAAAAGTGATGATAAAGGTTCTCTGGAATCGTTGGGGACCGCTTCTGTTGGATTTCATACCACAAGGTGCAAGCATCAAACCAAAAGTTATTGCATAACACTATCACATCTGCGGGCATTCACCAGTCAAAGCGTTAAAGGAATCTCGATACGGACAACAATGCGAGGACATATGTGGCAATAAGAGCCGCTGACAAGCACTGATCATTTACTGAAAGTCTCAAATATCCATCATATTGTCGAGATTTGCCTCTTGTGATTGCCACTTTTTTGGTTAGCTGAAGAAGCTCCTAGTAGGAAGCTCCTAGTTCCAATGCAACGCTGAATCTAAGACAGCAAAATTACGGTGGTTACAAAGTCAGACAGACGAAATCTACCATAAAGGGAATCTCAAACTTAGTGCTAGGATGGAATAAATGTCTAAATCTGTGAGGGGACTAAGTAGACAGTGCAAGGTATGCAGAATATCACATATGTTTGTATTACCTGTACGTACTTTATTTTAGCTAATAAAAAATAGGTGCATACACATTCTTTTTAAATCATTTCAAGAGTTACAAGCAACACAGTCTTACCTCATACAAAGTGGAAGACATATGATTTCAGAAATGGTGATCTCTATCAGCACATTTACTTGACTTTTATAAGGGGTGATCAAATGAAAAGGTACGAAACGACATAAAAATGAAACAGTTAAGTATTTGCATATTCCGCCATGGGAGAATGTAGCGAGACATCTCGGGATGCCATTGGAGGCTCTGACTGGGATCGGATCATGCGCGGGCGCCCGCATGCGCAGGAGAGAACAAAGGCTCTTTTAAAAAGCGGCGTCCAAATGATGCGGCAGTCCGTATGAGGACAGGATGGCGTCCGTGTTGCAAAATTCGACGATTGAGGAGCAGCGAAGTGTTATCCGATTTCTGACAGCGGAAGGTGAGAAACCGGCAGCTATTCCTCGGTGGATGGTGAC
Source organism: Trichonephila clavata (assembly GCA_019973975.1). Taxonomy (NCBI): domain Eukaryota; kingdom Metazoa; phylum Arthropoda; class Arachnida; order Araneae; family Nephilidae; genus Trichonephila; species Trichonephila clavata. Next base: position 60,757 of record BMAO01024824.1, read on the forward strand.
CGTTTGCGGGGAGAAATGTGTCTCTGACAAGTCTGTCAAAAAATGGAGTGCCCGTTTTCGTGCAGGACGTGAGAGTGTGGGTGATGACCAGAGACCAAACCAGGCAAACAATGTCATAACGAGCGATCTCATCGACAAGGTGGACGACCTAGTGAGAAGTGATTGGCGTGTCACATTGCGAATGTTGGCGCTGAAGGTGGATGTCAGCTATGGAACCGTGTGGACAATTGTTCACGATAGGTTGCGATTTCGGAAGGTGTGTGCCGCTTGGGTTCCGAAGCAGCTCACCGACCAGCAAAAGAAACTGCGTATAGGACTATCACTGCAACATCTGTTTCGGTATCAGGAAGACCACGCTTCCATGAAGAGGATCGTCACAGGGATGAGACCTGGTGCCATCACTATGAGCCAGAGACAAAGCTGGACAGCATGCAGTGGAAGCATGCGTCGTCGCCTCCCCCTAAAAAGTTCAGAGCCGTGAAGTCAGCAGACAAGGTGTTGCTCACTGTGTTTTTCGACGTTCAAGGTCCGCTACTTGTGGAATTTCTCGAGCACAGAAAAAGCATTAACTCCGATGTGTACTGTGAGACACTCCGACGCCTACGAAGGTCCATCAAGAACAAAAGAGTGGGGCTGCTCACGGAGGGTGTGGTTCTGCTCCATGATAACGCGCGTCCCCACGTCTCCAGAGTCACACAAATGGAACTGGACAAGTTCAAATGGGAGACGTTGGACCATCCGCCCTACAGTCCGGACATGTCACCCTGCGATTTCCATGTGTTTGGTCCACTGAAAAAACACCTGAAAGGGAAACGCTTCAACTCGGACGACGTACTCAAGAACACTGTGAAGGACTGGGTCTCGTCACAGCCACAGGAATTCTGGGAACAAGGAATCCTGTGGCTTGTTCATCAGTGGGATCGTTTTGCTCAGGCCTATGGTGTATATTTTAAATAAAGTCTACATTTGTACCCACCGTGTCGTTTCGTACCTTTTCATTTGATCACCCCTTGTATAAGGCATTAAAATTCGGTTAATGTTGAGCGAATCAAATAAATTTATGACTATAAGTTCATTAAATTCAAGAACTCAAAAAATGAAATTTGTTTAAACTTTAGAAAATGTAAAAAGGGGATCAAAATAAATTTACAATTTAAATGACTGATCACAAAATTTATGGAGTAAATGAGGATATCCTCTAAAAATGAAGAACTCATATATATAATAAATTTTATAAATATTTGAGGGTGGGATCATTTTCATAATTATACTTTTAAATCCAAAACGATATGAATTTATAATATTTTTGTAATGGCACTGCAGTAATCACCATGTATAATTTAAATATTTTCTCATTAAGAACATCTACTTTATTAATTAAACACTAAATGTACTGAGATTAAACATATGCCTACTTGTAATGCAACCAGTCAAAAGGTCGGTGTTTTGATAACTTTGTTTCCTCATGGAATGGATAAAATTATTGTGATTTTGGTAAGAAAATACTAAACACAGAACTTTAAGGTAATAATCAAATAAAAATGTATTTTTCATTAGTATAAAAAACAATATCTTAATAATATGTTACTCATTGCAAACCTTATTTTTTACAGATGCAGGTAGTTTTCCTAAGAACATATATTTCTTACATTTAGAAAAGATTTTCATGGTTTTGTTGTCTTCATAATAATTTATTTGACGTGTTATGTTTGCTAGAATCAATAATAGAATTAATAATGTTCTTTTCATATTTATTATTCTCTTTCTTCTTCTGTACAAGCTTCTAGATAATGAGCGTCAAGTTCTGCAGCTAAATGGAGCAAAAAATCTCTTTACAGTTTTTTCCCCCTTTATACAATATCCAGGATTTTACGCCTTCTAAATCAAAGATATAAAAAATACTTAGATAGGCCGTCTGTGCGACTTCCAATTTTGCATTATATTTCCTTGCTGTTTGATCGGTTACTTCCACACCGAAATTTGTTTGGATGCAATATGAAATGGTTTCAGGAAAATTTGAATAATATTTTTCAACTTTTACAGATATATGCTTGGAGATAAGTAAAAGTACCCTTTTCTACGGCTTACTTAGATAAATTGTAAGAGTACCATTATTTGACTTGAAAACTTACAATGAAAACTGTTTTTTATCTCTCTCTCATTTTCTCCTTGCAATTATAAGCAATTTCTTATTATTGGAGCAGATAATTCCAACTAAAGTAATCCTTCTTGCAAAGAGTTTTGTAGCAAGAGATATGTTAGTAAAAAACTGTCTGAAGTTTTAGTTCTCACACAACTTGTAAATAGTCCTATTAGTTTCAGTACAACATAATGAGCTAATGGTACTAACTAGTGCTTATCATTTTTTCCCAAATGTGGATAGCCATTTATAATGCATACACTGTTGGCATCTGATGAAAAATTAAATGCCAAATTTATTTGGCTTATATGGGTAAGTTATATGGGTTTTTATAGTTGTTCATCTGCAGTAATTTTTGCCCCGGTTTAGAACAGTTTTGGCAGTTTCAATGAATTTAACCCATGCCGCAGAGGTGGTTTTATTTGTTTTCAAGCACTGACTCAGCACACATTTTTTTAACAAAATGGATACATGAGAATTCGTATAAAACAATTTCTGCTTTAGGATTCTGAGAAAAATTTAGGGGCTCATGTTTTATTCTACAAAAGAAAAAATAAACTTTCAAATTGTTTGCTTCATATGCACTTCATGCATCAAAATTGCAAGAAATGTATCTAATTTCTTTTGTGATAGACTCCAATCCATTTCTTAAACTCTATTTGCTTACACTGTGCGTATTCTTATATGCTGCATAATGTGATGATCAATAATCACCGAAAATGCAAACTTTCACACATACAAGTCTTACCCTCCATAAAATTACATTTTCATTGCTGTTGACTATGAAGAGCTGCTCTTTCAGATATAGCACCTATTTACATTTTTCCACAGTTCCATCAATTGAAATATACCGATAATTTTGTTTCCATTCGTTTCTTCAAAATTTGTCGAAGCAATCTCCTTCTTTCATTCTCTCCTTGTTTATTAACAATCCTTCCTTTTCTCATCAGCAGTATTTGTAGATCCAAATTCACTGCCTAACAAATTGTTGTCATTTTCAAGTAGTATATTTTCACTTCCAGAGAGTTCATCTTCATTAGTTCCTGAAAACTCTTCGCCTATATTACTTATTTCTTCTAATGAACTGGAACATCTTGATTGTTTTGACATTTTTGTAGGTAAACAGAAACACTAATGTAATGATGTAAAGGTCTAAAAAGCAAAATATAAACTTGTTACCAACAATATTGTCTTTTTTACCCTTTCTTTCAAATAAAATGATACTTTCAGCTTGAAATTGTATGCATTACTAAGATTTAAGTTTACTACTATTTTTAATTCAGCTTACTATGCAACAGTTTTTGTAGAAAAATATCACAAACTCATATAATACACAGCAGGGCCGGCTCTAGTAATTTTGCCGCCCTGGACAGAACTGAAAAATGCCGCCCCTCTCACCAAAGTAAAAAAAAAAAAGATTATTAAAGATGAAAATTGTTCATAAATGCACAGCTATTAAACTTGAATATTCCTTGTGAAGAAAAAGAAAGCTAACAGTACACATATATATATATTAAAAACTAAAACATAAAAATTACTGGTTTTTTTTGTGACTTTTAATTCTGACATTAACTGACATAATCTCATCTGCTCAATCAAGCGCGTTCACATCCAATGATTCTCCGTTGGTCATTTTCATTTTTAAATTTTTACAGTTTTTAATTAATTAAAGTTTTAAAGGTATCTCTTAAAATCATATATATATTGTACAAAAATTGAAAACAATTGCTGTCAGTACTCATTAAATTAAATCTGCATTTCAAAGCATTAACTGCTTCGTCCAACTTAAAAAAATAAAACTTGAATTTTAATTTAGGATATTCCATCGGTTCATCTTGTGCTTCATAATTAAAATTCACATTTTTCCGTTGACCTCTGTGACGTGGCTGAGTCACCTCAAAGTTAACAGAGATATCAATTTCGACGGCCAGTTCTTTTGCATCACAGCGCATTGTATCAAAAGTCACATCCTTAAAAAAATCTTTACAATTTTTTGAGAGTTCCATAGTAGATGGTAGATCATAATATTTTGTTTGCAATAGCTTGCTTATTGGATTTTAATGCAATTAAAGATTTTATACCAAATAATGATGGCCATAGGAACTTGAATTGTTAAATAAATTTAATAATCCAGAGGTCTCATCTCTTATAGAGTTGTCAATTTCAGCAATATTATAAAAACTAAGCATCATAAAACCTCCCAATTGATAACTTAAGGGTTTAATAGCCTCTATTGAGCTTTCCCAGCTATTTACACTAAGTGGCTTTAAGGTTTTATGCCCTTTATTCATTTTAATAATATAACCCAACGAAAAGTTGATATAAAAAAATACATTTTTTGAACTACATTTAAAAAAAGTACAAGGTTCTAAGGATGCTTTTGCCATGTCATAACCGACCAAATTTAAAGAGTGGCTACTACATGGCACATAGATTGTTCGCAGATTTAACGTTCTTATTTTAAATTGAGCCCCTGATTTCTCACCTTTCATATTCAGTCCATCATTGTAGGCCAGCCCCCGCATATCTAGCAAATTTAGCCCTAATTTTTTCTAGGTTTCTCAATTATTAAATTTGAAAGTTCTCTTCCAGTTAATCTTTCAACTGGAAGGAAACCAAAAAAAAAAAAAAACTCGCATTAGTTTTAAAGATAACTTTGTTAGAATTAGATTTTTCAATACATGTATACTTTACCATAAATTCATTTGTTCGATCTTGCTGGCATATGGGGCACAATCTAAAATTATTGAATAATATTTAGCTTGTTTAATTTTATGTGAATAATGTATAATTTAATATTCTCATATAAAAGAGAAATTATCTCGCTCTGAATATTTTTCCCTAGATAGTGTACTTTAACTTCTTCCAAATTTTCCATAACAAAAATAAAGTATTTTTAAAATTTGGTGCAAATGCCGCCTCTAAAATTTGCCGCCCCGGACATGGGTCCAGTTTGTCCGGCCCTAGAGCCGCCCCTGTACACAGAATATGAATGTCCATTAGATTTTAAAATCCAACACTCTTATAAGGCAGTAAATATTTCTTTTAGTTGAATGACCTGTAAAGGTAAGTAATGCTAGGTTACATGCATTATCAAATTCAACAACACAAAAATTATGTAAAATTGTATATATTTAATAAAAAAAGTTGAATATGAAAAAGTAATTATATTTTACATGAACTTTCAAATTAAAAGTTTACAACAGGCCATTTGACTGGTCATGGTACGTTTAGTGTTAAGCAAGAAAAAAGTAAAATCTTTTATGTATATAAATGCCTTATAAAATATTCCTCAATATGTAAATATGAGTACAAAAGAAACAATAATATTCAATATTCCTCAAATTAATAACTATGCGAAACATTAAAGGTGTAAGTTAAGTGATGAAAATCCAGATGAAGTGTTGTATATGCCACGCTTTGATACAATTTTTTTCAATCAGTTGTCTAAATAGAGTAAAACGTTTAGTTTATAAAATAATAAAATCGAATATCATTAGGGAAAACAGAAGTGAATACAAATAAGGAAAATTTTCCCAATACATTTTAATTTAATAATTAACTAAAATCAATAAATATAAATTATAGGCTGAGAAATATTCAAATGAATTGAAACGATTATAAATGAGTTTTGATAATTTTCTTATTCCCAATCAAGCATTCTGAAGTTTGATAAAATAGATTCCTTTTTAGGAGGAATACAAAAAGTGTAAGCATGCAGAATTTGCAATTTTTAACCAATTTTATTTCTGATAAGTATACTCAACCTTTCTTCTATTTAAAAATGCTAAGATAAATACTTACCTCAATCACATAAGAGTGGCATTTGTATATTTTTGCAAGAGGTAATTTCAAACTCTGATCTTCCAAACAAGAAATGTATTTGTATACAACCTTGAAAAAATAAGAATTAGGTGTCACATATATTATATTCAATATTGACTCAGTCAAAGAAAACAATTTAAAATAAAATTTAAGGATTCTACTTATAGCGTTTATAAATAATACCCAAAATTAACATATTTTTGAGTTTTAAATATGAAAAAAAATATGTATATTACTAATTACAGCGAAATTGGTTAATGCCACTTAAATAACAAAAAAACATCTTACTTAATACATTTATACAAAAGAAATTTAATACTTAGTTTTTTCAAGAAAGGTCCCAAAATACAAATTTTATCACTTTTTACAAATAATACAAGAAAAGAAATAACTCATTTCCATGATAAATAATGAAAAATTTAGAAATGTTTACTTCAGGAGGAGCTCTTCTCTTGGCCAGAATGTCTAAAACTTTTACAAAACCAATGCATGATCGCATTTTCACACCACTAAGCCAATTCTAAATTTCAAGGAGGAAAATTTTTTTATTTGTGTGCATAAAGTAACAAATAAAAGCTAAGCATACCAGTTGCTAAGCTGAATTCGGCTCATTATTGAAAAACATATTAAGAATATCAGGGACAATATAATAAAAATAAATAACATGTAAATTTTCTTTACTAGAATTAGTATAGAAGAGTTACATGTCATATTCATCTTTTAAATACACAGAATTTATTGATAAAGTAAACATGAAACACTAAAAATTGAAATATGCATAAAAGTAAAAAGTATCTGAAAGAATTTAAATAATGACAAATTAAATAAACACTAATTTTTAATTAATCTCCTCAAAAAGTATGATAAAGAATAATATAATAAAATAAGAAAACAAAAGCTGGTTTAGTATTTTAGACAAAATCATGCTTAGAAATAAAAAAAATTTTAATTTAATGAAATTTTGACACAAATAAAAGGTAGGAATGGTTTTTTTTTAAAAAAAAAGAACAAAATAATATATGCCTGTATGCAAATAAGGTATCAGATTATAGCTAAGCTTTTTAAGGACATTTCTACCACGCAGTGGCCTGTGAGATCAAAAGGGAGTGGAACTGTGGTCACATTTGTGTAGAGGAACTTCACTTGCTTGCTGAAGCTTGTAGCTTAAGAACATTTAGAAACATCGTAGCTTAGCCCAATCCTTGTTTTTTGAATTTGTTTACCCATCATTAATATGTCCACTCATCAAAGTCTAGATAATACCACAAGATGGTGGAAAGTTGGAAGATTCGAGGTGGACCAATCACAAGCTACCTGCTGCTGAGACCTCGAAGTTTCAAGAAATGAGGTGTCCACTCTGTGAAAACAGCTCCTAAGAGACTGGAACAGTAGATTATTGAGATTTTTAGACCATTATTTGAGATTTCTAGCTCAAAGGGATAGGTCCGTGATAGCTACACAACTGTCTCGTAACCTGTATAATGCAACAGGAACATCCTTTTCACGGAAATCAGTCGTCCAAAGAATTAATGCAGTTGGCCTGTATGCAAGGTGCCCTGTAGTCTGCATCCTTTTGACTGTGAATAATAAAAAAAAATGTCTAGCATGTTTCTGACAACACCCGTCTTGGACAGAGGGTGATTGGGGGCGGGTTCTCTTCAGTGATGAGTAACTATTCAGTTTAGACAGTGACTGGAGACGTGTTCTCATCTGGAAAGAATCCGGGTGTCGTTATCGGCCCTCAAAAATTGTCGAAAAGGACCATTATCGTCAAGGTGGTCTGGGCAGGCATCATGACAGACGGTCATACCGACCTTCATGTGTTGAAAAGAAGATGATAGGTCAGCGATTACAGGGCGAGATCCTTGCAGCCAATGTCAGACTTTTCCATGCAACATACTGATTAAATTTCATTTTATGGACAATAACGAACGCCCACACAGGACTCAATTGGTGGACGAATTCCTCCTATCTAAGGATATTTAAAGAATGGAGTGGCCTGCGATGTCCACTGAACTTAGACCCATCGAACGCGCATGGGACGACCTTAGACGCTCATTGCAGCTTGAAGATCAGCTCCTATCGATGCTTATTCAATTTCGCAAATATTTCTAATATTAAATTTCAAACATTCATTCTCAATTATTACAAATGGATAATAAAAGCTATTGCCTGACAGAATGAATAGGGCAAGCAATCAGAAAACACAGATATTTGACGAATACGTTTATTACATGTTAAGGGTAAGACAGAGACTAAAAACTAAAGCATGCATTCATAAGTTAATGTAAACAAGCGATTGCAGTGTTGCTGCACTTCAAAGTTTCAACAGAGCTCAAGAATATCCTGGTGCAAGTGTGGGTGCCCCAGGGGTTGAAAAAGCCCTGGTAAACGGAATGAAACACCGAAGAGAATTGTGCAGCTGTTAGAGGCAATCATACACCTTATTACACATGATTTTCTCTGATTCACGGAGCGTTGGTCAGCTGCTGCGCTGGACAAATGACCAGTTTCCTCACTTAGGGTGCAGGCTGCGCCCATTTTTATTTTGCCATAGATTCGTCTCATATCGGATGACACTTTGACCAAGTTTGGTTTTATTTGTTTGTTAGTTTCTTTTTCATTGCAAAAAAAAACTTTTTGTCCCTTTAATTGATTTCATCAGTGTATTACAGAATTTCAGTGTCGAAGATGAAATTTAAACGGAAGAAACTTTATATCTAAAGTATTCAACGGTAAATAAAGAAAAGTAACACACAAAATGAAAACTATTCAAATTAGTAGAACTTATGGGGTTATAAACATTACAATCTTGGTAAAAAACTCTAGTTGAATTTCATTTATTACAAACATATATCAATGAGGCAATAAACATGTAAACAAAAGATTTGCAAAAGGTATAAATTTGATTTCACCAAATATAAAATAAATTATTTAATTTACTATCCTATTTTATTTGGCAATAGACCTTTAAACATCAAATAGAAATTGTCCTAGTAAGAAAATAAATATTAAAAAAGCAATAAACAATATAGATTTGAAACGTTATTAAATTAATATATATTGTTAAATTTAACGTTCATATTTTTATGCTAAAGTATTTTTAACTACCAATGAGCAAGTGTTAATAACATCAAAATCACACAAAACTGCAAGGAAGAGAGGTTAAAGCTCGACAGAGCTAGGCACTTTGCAGCTCTCCAACAAGATTTTTGAAATTTTACTTCTCTCTTTCTATATATATACACACATATAGCATTAATAAATTATATACCATTCATTATATTGACTAATTGATAATTGGATTGTTATAAATTGGTAATATCCAAATTTGCTGCTTAACTTAAAACTAAATGTTCAACTCATTCAAATTTGCCAATCAATAATTTTGTGGCATCATTAATTCAGAAGAACTAATTAGAATTCTTTATGCCATATTTTCTGTTTAACATTCTTATAGAAAGAAAGTGAAATGATTAAAAAAGTTTCATTATTTAGAACATCGATGATTTTATCTAATTTTAATTTATACATCAGTTTATATTGCACAAATGAAAAAATATTTATTCATTCCCATACTTTACTCAAAAATAATTCTTCAATGTCAGCCCACTTTTTTAATGCTGCCAAAACTCTGAGAGCACACCATGTATATTGTTTAGGTGAAAACTGGAAGAAATAAGTAAAAGATAAGAAAATATGGAATTGAAGAAATAAAATCGTAATAATGAAAATACTTGATAGATATACCGTAAAATCTGGCCCGCACCGGCGTATAACATGCACCTATACTTTCAAGCAGTATTTTTTTAATTTTTAGGTATATTCGCCGTATAACACGCACTCCCTTTTTTATGCAGAAACCTGAAACTAAATATGTAATACTCTTATGTTTTGAAGTAATTTAATCGAGGTATTTTCTCAGGCGATTTAAAAAATAGTATACTTCTAGAACTATGATCTCTTTTAAGTTCATAAGATCTGTCATTTCTTACAGATAAACAATATTTTGATGTATATAGAAGTCTAATTTTTTTTTTATGCTCATCTCTATTTACTTTTGAAGCTATCATTTTTATATTCAGCGTATAATGCGCACCCTTAAATTTCTATCTCATTTTTTGTGTTAAAAGTACGTATTATCATCGTATTTTATGGTAAGTATTATAATTACTGCAATATATTAATTTATATTTTTATTGAAAACTGAAATAAAAGGAAAAGGGGATTTCTAATCAAAGTTAAAAAAAACTAAACAGAATCAAATTGAATATTTTTTTTTTACTTTATCATTTTGGACTGGGATAGATATTATGCTTAATTTTATCATTAAATTAAAAGTTCATGCTTAATTTTATAATAAAACATTTAGTTTTTTGTTCATTTTATCTATTTTGGAGTTATCATAAGCTTAAACCCACCACATGCCCTATACTTTACCCTAAAAAGAACCTAGTAAGGCATCCTTAGTACATTTTAATAATATTTCAGAAAAATCCAGAAACTTAAATATTTTACAGTTAGTTTATCATTACTTTATATATGTGATTTTAAAAATAACATTATATATTATTAAATATTACTTGTAAATCATTGAAAAAGTTCCCCATCACAAGACATATACACTCTAGAGCCAAAACATTATGACCACCTGTCAATAACGAGTTGGCTCACCTTTGGCGCGCAACACAGCTTCAATCCGCCTTGGCAAATCCGAGATATTGCGAATTGGTGGTCTTTGAACTCTGAGCTGCCGTCCCATGACATCCCAAATGTGTTCTATCGGATTGAGATCCAGTGAGTTAGGCGGCCAGGACATTAACTGGAATTCAGCATCATGTTCCTGGAACCACTCCAACACAATTTTAGCCTTGAGACACGGGGTGTTGTCCTGTTGGAACATTCCATTTCCAGCTGGAAAAACAGAAGCCATGTAAGGGTGCAACTGGTCCGCAATGATGTTCAGATACCCTGTAACATTTATGGTCTGCTCTACCACAACTGCGCGTCCCAGAGACCCCCAAGAGAACGTCTCCCCAAAGTATAATACCGCCACCACCGGCCTGTGTATGACCTACTGTACATTGAGGGAGCAACTGTTTGCCTGAAAGCCGGCATATCCTGACATGGCCATCTGCTTGATGAATGCCAAACCGTGATTCATCTGACCAGGCAACTCTCTCCCGCTGATACATGGACTAGTCACGATGTTCTCGGGCCCAGCACAGGCGTAGTTGGCGATGACGCTTGGTCAGCAAAGGCACACGAGTGGGACGTTTGCTGCGTAGCCCCATATCCAACAGTGTCCGCTGAACAGTGTGCTCTGATACTATTCTACTTAGTCCTGCATTGTATTGGGCTGTCAGCTGAGCGACTGTCTGGCCCCGGTTTTACTTCATGCGAGACAGTCTCCGACGACCTTTTTCTTTGATAGCATGTGGACGTCCAACACCATGTCGTATACTACTGGTTTCTCCGTCATTCATCCACTTTGCATAAGTACTAACAACTGTAGATCGCGAACAACCCACGAGTCATGCAGTTTCGGAAATACTTGTTCCGAGCCTTCGAGCCATTACAATCTGCCCTCTATCAAAGTCGCTTAGATCCGCAGCCTTTCCCATCACACACAGAAGTAAGTGAACGAAAGATTCTTCAGACTCTTCAGCAGCAGTTAAATACCACTTCCACCTGATCCTGCCTTCCATGTCATCCAGGCGAGTTCATTGCAAAATGTAGGGGTGGTCATAATGATTTGGCTCTTGAGAATATTTTTAAAACTAAACAATGAGCTATATATTGAACAAATCCATTATAATCAAGGTTAAATTTCTGCAGCTATACATATTATTATTACCAGTTCATTTAAGCAATATTCCTTTTCACAATGCATGTAAAACTAAGCAAAGCAACAAACTACACATATATTTATACTTTAGATAAGGTGTTGAGATCCTAATGATGCACTTCTAAAGAGTATTACAATTACTAAGTGAAGCAGTAAACATGAAAAAAAAATGTTACAGTAATCATGCATGCTATTTTCAAGTGAATCTTTTTATAGCATAAAATAAAGATACGTGAAAAAGGATTTTCTCATGAAAAGCAGCTAAAACTAATGAATATTGAGAATTAAAAGATAAGACACTACATTAAGAAGATATTGCTGCCTGAAAGTCAAATCAAGGAAAATCAAGTTAACGTTTTCTTTAAAAAAAACCGGTAGTATTTTTAATAACATCACCATCGTTTTTAAAAACATTTAACATAAGCTGCAATATATATATATAAGTTAATAACTTAAATTGAGAATAATTATCTTTGAATAGTAGATGTGCTTCAAAAGTTTTTCATACCAACTCACTCAATTAATTAGGTTAAATAAGAAAAAAATTCAATTTATGCAAACAAACAAGGATACAGTTCACCTACAGAAATAAACAGTAAATGAATGAAAAAATTAAGGTTATTCATTAAAAATTTGTCAGATTAAGTAAAGTAATACAATTTGAACAGTAATACTCTATCAGTAAATAGAGTAAAAACAATAAAATTAAAAACAAACAAATATCTGATACTTACATTGTAACGTGTTTTGACACTAGTAGGACTAATTGATGCAATCTAAAAGAAAATAACTATTTTACTACAAAGCTATGAGTTGAAGCAATTTAAAAAATATATTTCTACATAATTTTATTTAGAGACATACATTTCATAAAAAAAAATATGTAATTAATTGTTATATTTTATTTTATGAAATTAAATTTTATTAAATATAAATTAAACTTAATCATATGAGAGAATTTATAGCTATACACATGATAAAATAAAATGCTACTATTTTAAACTTCCACAATAAACTTTACCATGCTTTTTGCGAATTGTATATATATATGTAAATTTTAAAATAAATATACCTTTCTTAAAGGGTCATTTTTTATTATAGTTAAATCTTTTTACATAAATAAAATATAATATAATGCATTAATTATCAAACAAACAGCTTGAAATGTCAAGATAACTTAATGAATAAACATTTTCCATAAACATAAAAATGGAAAGAACAATAACCAATTTATTGTTAAAAAATAAAAACATTATAATTTTGCTTAAAAATACCTTAGGCTTATTGTAAAAATACAAAAGGCTAAAAATGAGGTTGCACAAAATAGAAGAATCATATAATTCCTTTTTTCCAGTTAGTTCCACAAAAAGTTTATCAGTAGCAGAATTGTTTTCATCAGAAGAAATTCGATGATCCTGAAAAATTGAATATAAAAATTATTCATTGAAAACGTCCATAAATTAATTTAAAAAATAACACTTACTAACAATAGAATGTTTAGTACTTAGAAATTAGATCAAGTAGAGACACAAATAAATAAAACACAAATGCAGAAATTAACTTTCATTGAATACGTCTTATCAATAAAAAATACACGAGAAAAATCTCTATAACATATACTTTTTAAGTAGAGTAAGGTGCATAGTAGATCATAAGAATAAACAGAAAAAGTAGCCAGAAAAAATTTTTCTCCAAACAAAAATACTATATTAAAGCTTATCTTTGTTTATCACAATGAGCACCCAATACAAAATTTGTGACAGATGTATACGCGGTTCTACTAATATCTTCTTAGCTCTTTAAACAAAATATTTATTTCAACCAACATTCATCGAGAAACCAAACATGATTTATGTAAATGAGATATATTATATAAATTCGGTTTTCGCGAGTTGGCGAGAGAGAGAAGTAAGAGGTTAAGTTAAGTCAAGTGAAGTAAAGCAAGAGAGCAAGTGAATTGTTAACATGTTGTTGTGTTGACAAGCTGAAGTTGATATGCTAGATGTGTGCAAGTAGGAGTGAACTTGAAGTTTGAGAATTGGTTAAAGATTGCAGAGTGTGGAGCCATCTTCAACTGAACAAGCCAAAGAGAGTGTCTACAAGTTCCAGTGTAGGATCCGAATTATTAAAGGTTCAGGTACTGTGTTTTTAATTAAGTAGAAGCTAGTTATTAGTGTGCGACGTAGTTGTAATTGAGCGCATTTAAGCTGTCTTAGATTCAGTAGAGGGTCTGTAATAGTATCCCCGTATTAGAGTATCTCACATCTGCACTCTATCATAGTTCATTTACCTTAATTAGAATTGTATTGTGTCTGGTTGATATTTAAGTATAAGAATTAATTAATTAATTAGTTTGGAAATAAAGTCTATGGATTATTCTATTCCTCCTACACATCTAGCTGGGTTTACAGGTAGACAAGAGGGTTCGGATGTAAGGGGTAACCAGAGGTTACCACACTGGCGAGCACAAACAGAGTTCGGAGCGAGTGCTAATTTTAGGGTTCTGCCGGAATTATATTTTTCAGGAAGAGAATGTGTCGGAGTTCTTTGCTAATATTGATGATAATAAGCTTATTATGAGGTGCCGGCCAATTTAGCTTGTGCTTATTTGAAAGGTCATTTAGTAGGGAGAGCATTAGATTGGTTCGAAGTGGTTGGATACGCATGTGTAAGCCAAGAAGCGACTGTTTTCGCGACTCTCAAAAAGAAGTTAACGAATAGTTTTCCAGTTGTGAAGAATAAATCGGAGTTAGAGGCTCAGTTTTTTTTCCAGCAAAGCAGCGGAGAGGTCAGGCCCCGTCGAATTTTGTTTATCATTTGTTAAAAATTCATAAAAATTATGATTAAAATTCTGATGATGAGAAATTGGTCAATCACATTTTAATGCGACTCAAACCCCAGATCATGGACTATTTAGAGGTTTGAAACCCCACGACGAAGGTACAGTTATTAGAGTTTGTGGATCAGTATGAGGAACGCCATAACTGTAGAGAAACCCCGGGTTTGAGTAATAATTTTGCCAGACGAGGTTGGGATATGAGTAGGAACTCTGCAGAAAGACGGAATGGAAATTGGAGATGAATTAAGGATTAAGATAAGGGAATTTTCTAAGTTGTGGAATTTTCATGCAATTGCTGAAATGCAATACCCATGCATCTTGGGCATTGATTTTATGTCGCATGCAAAAATAAGTGTGGATTTTTCTACTAAATCGTTCATCATTCCGGATTCGCAGATTGAGAAGGTAGCAATTCTAGACGAACCGGTTGAGATAGATTTATCTAACACGAAGCTGAGTACAGGGCAGAAAGAGGAGTTGCATGTTTTGTTTAGTGAATTTCAGAGCTTATTTTCGTCGAATCCGGGGCTGACGCATGTGTTGTATCACGAGATTGATACTGGTGATCACCCTCCTGTTTCTTCGCGGCCTTACCGCTAAGACAGGATCAAACAGGGTGTTATTGATTATCACGTTAAGATGATAATAGACGAGGGTACTATAATTCCAATAACATCGCCATACGCATCTCCTGAGGTTTTATGTAGGAAGAATAATGGATTGCCACTGGACAACCCAGAAACTTATAGGTTCGCGATCGATTATAGGAAGTGGAATGCCATAACGAGGTATCCACGATACCCACTACTGCTAATTGATTACCTGATAACCAATATTCCACACACCGAAATTATGTCATCCCTTGATTTAAATAGTGGGTACTTTCAAATGGCGGTAGACACCAAAGATATTAATAAGACAGCATTTGTTATGAAGAATGGAACTTATGCATTCACTCGTATACCATTTGGTCTCTCGGGGGTGGCCCCAAATTTTCAAAGGGCTATAGAGATTATTTTAAAACCAGTTCTCGGGCGTTTTGTTTACGTCTATATGGGCGACGTGATCATTTAGTCTCCTTTGAGCGCCCAGTCGAGCATTTAAGGGAAGTGTTCAGATTGTTGCAAGAGGCTGGTTTAACTTTAAAATGTGAGAAATGTCATTTCGCAAGAGACCAGTTACCTTATTTGGGTCTAGTTATCAGTAAAGATGGGGTTCGAACGGACGAGGAAAAAGTAAAAGCAATTCTTGAAATGAAACCTCAAAGAATGCGAAGGAGGTAGCAAAATGTTTAGGAATGACGGGTGGTATCAAAAATTTATTAAGGACTACGCGGATCTGTGTGAACCTTTATATGGTTTAAAAAGGAAAAATTCTAAGTTTGGTTGGTCGGAATCGATGCAGGAAGCCTTCGATCGCATTAAAAAAGCAGTGACAGAAGCTCCAGTTTTACAGTTACCAGACTTTAACAAAGCTTTTGAACTTTATATGGATGCTAGTTCAGTGGGAGTAGGGGCAGTATTGACGCAGTATAATAAACCTATTGCGTTTGCCTCGCGAAGTAAGGCAGAAAGGAACTATAGTGTGACGGAACGTGAATGTTTGGCTGTAATATGAGCATTAAATAAATGTCGCACTTATTTCGGATCTTTGCCAGTGAAAGTAATAGCATACCACGCCGCACTCACCAAATTAACAGGAAGAATTTGTCGAGTAGAATGAATGATAAGGTGGATGCTTAAACTGGCAGATTTTAATGTGGAATGGGAGCATCGCACAGGTACGCAGAAAATGGTGACAAGATATATTATCTAGAAATCCTGTAGGTAGCAGTGATGACACAAAGGTGTCTTGTGCAGTGATTAGGTCGTTGGTTTTATTGTCCAGGGAACAGTTGATGGAAAAACAGAGGAATGATCCGGAGTTGGGACATATTTATAAGTATTTGGAGAGCCCTGGTGATAGCTCGATAAATGCATCGATCTGCGGAAATTGGTCCCGCGACTTCAAACTTATAGATGGCTTGTTATACTATACAAAGTATACAACCATGTTTGGTGAACCATGAGTTATTATTCCAAGAACTCTGCATAATGACGTGATGTGAGAGTTTCATGACTCGCCGATGGCGGGTCATTTAGGAAAAAAGAAAACTTATTTAAGATTAAAAGACACGTGGTATTTTCCCTTTATGAGGAAGTTTTATATTTAAATATGTATCCACCTGTGACCTTTGCCAGAAAGTTAATTACAAGAACGTGCTACCAGCTGGTCGATTAATTCCAATAATAACAAATTTTCCAAATGAAATTGTATCTTTAGATTTTTCGGCCCATACCCTGCCACTAGTCCGGAATGTTATAAATTTATTTTAGTGATAAAGGATAATTTTTATAAATGGGTCGAAATTGTTCAGTTAAGAAAAGCCTCGGCTAAGGCGATTGCGAATCCCTTTCTTCAAAATTATATCTTGCGTTATGGAGTTCCAATAAAGTTAATTAGTGATAATGGCCCCCAAATGATATCCGAAGTTTATGAGCATGTGTGTCGCAGGTTGAACATAAAACATGTTAAAACGGTGGTCTATCGACCTCAATCTAATCAGACGGAGAGAGTTAACCGTACTCTTCTACAAATGACTTCGAGTTTTGTAGAAGATAATCATGATAAATGGGACCATTTTCTTAAGGAATTTAGTTATGCTTTGAGAACAACAGTGCATAAAATAATAGGTAAAACACAGGCAGAGTAATTTTTGGTCGGAAATTAATTACCCCATTTCAGAAATTAGTGATGGTAACTGACGGATCAGATTTAATGTGTGGTAACATGGAAAGATTGTTTGAGGAGGCTAGGAGAAATACTCGGAAGCTACAGGAAAAATGGACGAAATACTATAATAAGAGGAGACATGAGGTTAATGTAAAGGTGGATGATCTTGTGTTGGTTCAAACACATCCGTTGAATTCAGCGAGTAAGAAAATTGTGGGTAAATTTATGCCACAAAGTTTGCAGGCCTCTATAAAGTTTTGAGTGTAAAAGATAATAATTTGGTAATATTGAAGTTTGGTAAACAAATAACGGTGAATGTGGGTCAGGTGAGGATTTACCATCAAAGGGAAATGGAAGACAGTGTTGGCGAATCTGAAACATCGGAAAGTAGTCAGCCTAGAGCAGTACAATCAGAAAGGTCAGATGATAGGCGGCCAACGGCAGTACATTTGGAAAGGGATGAGAATAGTCGGAGGATCAGGATCAGCAAATTTGGAAGGAAGTAGAGATGTTTCCAGGGATAGACACGATAGAGGGGAAGTGAGATGGGGGAAGCGTGTGCGGACAGAATCAACTGTTTCTTCGAGGGCTAATACGACTCATTGCAGGAAGAGAAGGCAGATAATCCAGGATAGAGAGAAAAAAGAGAATCCAGCATCCTGGTTGCAAATGCAGCAAAGGAAAAGGAGACCACAAGCACAAAGATCCTGGATCAAGATGAAAGTAGCCTCGTCCATCATTAAAACGATTCAAGAGAAGGGACAGTGAAAGGCAGTTTGATGGCAGCAGAGCAGTCCTAGGAGCATCACTCAGAGAGGAGACTAGAAAGTCCAAAATCAACAGGTCCCGTCCAGTCCAGCAGGAACGCCCATGCCAATACAAACTTCGGAGCCAACGTCGAGTGGACAGCAGAAACGAGCGGTATCCCCCAGCAGGAAAGAAAGGCCTCGCAGGAGCATACCAAATACAAGAGACTTACTTGGAGCAAAGGAGACCCAGGAGGTTGGAGTGGATAGAGGACAGCCTTAGGACAAGGTCAGCCAGTACCGAGGCTGTGGTCGGGGATGGAGCCTATGCAGATTGGATCTAAGATTGGCCAGGTTGTATAATTCTAATTTGTTTTTTTCCCCTCTGACAGAGAGTTAAGAGTATTTTCCATGTGAGGTAGTCTAAATTTTTTTGTAAAATTTAAAGTGTACAAAAGTTGTCACTACGATGTGTGCATTTTTCGTATATCTTGAAAAATGAACTTTTGTATTTAAAATTTTTCCAAATTGTGGAAACATTTGTTTGATTGCATTTGATTTGCTACACATTAAAGACTTGGCTTTATATGCGAGATTACTTGTATTGTTTGTTGTAATATATTGTATGGTTGAAAGTGTATATATATTTTTTTTGTAAGTAATTATTAAAATGTATAAGTATCTGGTTTCGGGATGCAGCGTAATTAGGATAACTAACAATAACATTCACAGCGATTGGTTGGGAGTTTTTTTAAAAAATGAAACCAGATGAAGGTTTTTTTTATATGAAACTGTATAAATATTGGATATAAGGTCTACCATATTTGTGTCAATATTGAAATTGTATAATGTTAATGTGCATAGAATGTCATATTTTTATAGAAATATTGATCCATTTTCTTTTCAGGGCAGCAGTCCCTGAATCTAGTGCTAAGATGTATGAGCAAGATAAAGATTTTAATGTCGTGTGAAGATTGCATTGTAAATTTTTTTAAATTTTATTAGTACTTAAGTAAAGTGCATGATCAGGGTTTTTCTCTCCTTGTGTCTAGGTTTTCCCCTGATCTTCGCCCGAATGGGATGCACTGTAGGGATGTTATGTGAAAGTTAATAAAATGTGGTGGAGTGCCCTTTAGAGTAGTCAATTTTGTACATGCTAGTTCAATTGAAATTGATGAGTTCGAGAGTTCAAATTTTAATGCAGGTTCATCGTTTTTCAAGTGTTAAGCATTTAACGTAATTTCTATCAGTTCGTTTAGACCCTCTAATAAATCACGTTTTCTTCTCGGAGGGGGTTGTGACGGATCTATAAGCGGTTCTACTAATATCTTCTTAACTCTTTAAACAAAAAAAATTTCAACCAACTCTCATCGAGAAACCAAACGTGATTTATGTAAATGAGGTATTTTATATAAATTCGGTTTTCGCGAGTTGACGAGAGTGAAGTAAGAGGTTAAGTCAAGTCAAGTGAAGGAAAAGAAGGGAGCAAGTGATTTGTTAACACGTTGTTGTGTGTGTTCACATGCTGAAGTTGATAAGTTAGATGTGTGCAAGTAGGAGTGAACTTGAAGTTTGAGAATTGGTTAAAGATTGCAGAGCGTGGAGCCATCGTCAATTGAACAAGCCAAAGAGAGTGCTTACAAGTTCCAGTGTAGGATCCGAATCATTCAAGGTTCAGGTACTGTGTTCTTAATTAAGTAGAAGCTAGTTATTAGTCTGCGACGTAGTTGTAATTGAGCGCATTTAAGCTGTCTTAGATTCAGTTGAGGGTCTGCAATAGAGTATTAGAGTATCTCACATCTGCACTCTATCATAGTTCATATACCTTAATTAGAATTGTATTGTATCTGGTTGATATTTATTAATAAGAATTAATAAATTAATTAGATTGGAAATAATATCTGTGGATTATTCTATTCCTCCTATACATCTAGCCGGGTTTACAGGTAGACAAGAGGGTTCGGATGTAAGGGGTAACCAGAGGTTATCACAAAAATAAGATTTTAAAAGTAAATTTAGTAAAAATTAATGTTCATGTTACAAAATAATCAGTTTCATGATGAAAGGAATGCAACTTAATTTGAAAACATATCTTTCAGGTCATATAATGTATTTACAACAAAAAAAAAATTATCGTTATTATTGTAAGTAATTATATTACAACAATCCAAAATGTGACACCATGAAGGAAATGTGAAATTTTGACCATAAGTTGAAACAGATAGACATGTAAATGATTAGCATAGCAGTAGACATATAATCAGGTAAGATAACTGCATCACCCACAAGCACAACAAAATAGAAAAAAGGCGGTTTTTGATCATTGAAAAATTAAAACATTCAACTATTTTTTTTCTTTTCTTTTTTTCTTTGCATGAGAAACTTCAGTGTGAATCTTCAAAGAATATGGAAGTCAGTGAAGTATATCTTAGAATTTGACATAGGGTGAATTGCAGATTAAATAAATAACAGATTACTATACAGAAAAATTGGTGTTGATGTAAAAAGAAATCAAGCCACAGTGAGATGCAAATATGGAATCTGGGAATACAGGAAAAAAGGTTTACACCTAGCCTTGAGACACCACCAAGCATTAGAACAGGCATGTTAAACATATGGCAATCACAAATGGCACTACAAAATTCAGAACTCCAATGTAAGAATTAAGGAATTGCAGAACAATCTGTATAAACTTGTAATGTTAAATATCTAAAGCTAAGTGTCTCCAACTGTGATTACCTTTGATTGTACATCGCAGGTACATGCAGCTGCAATGGTTTCTTGAAAGTAGGATATAGACAAACAAATGGAAAAAAAATTGCCATTAGGATGAATCATGATTCTGATTACAACACTATGTTGATCACATTTGAGTCTGATGGTATCACAAGATTGCATTAGTCTTGCATTATACAGTGGATGTTAATTTTTATCTATTGTTATGATTTGAGGTGCCACTTAAATAGTTTGGAATGATTTTTTTTATACTAAAAACATAATTCGTATTTATGAAAAATTTGCCTGGCATTTAATGTAATACACATGTTAAACAATTTAAAATTTTTGTATTAATAAATAATTATTAATGTCATACCTCCAAAACTATTTGATCCTCAATACAGATTTTATGTTCCACAACTGATTTTTGTAAAAACTGATTCACAGATCCAGATTGAAAATGTGTGCTGAAAAAAAATTAACATTAAAACACATCCTCTGTAAAGTAATTTACTAAACTATGCATCAATAAACATTATGCAAAATTAAATAAATTATATGCATTCAGTACAACAGAACTGTAAAAAGTATTTCAATTCTTTGGGAAAAATATCAAAATTTATTTTGAATATGCAATTTTTATCCATAATGTTTTGTTATAAATATAACATTAGGCCACACACTTTCCACTTCAGGAGTAGGTGAATGCTTTTCTAAAGGAATTTCTTTGGTAGTTCTTTTAATAATTTAATTAGAAAAATATTAGTGAAAATTAAGTTGATCAAAGGTTTGAAATCAATAGACATGATTAATAATCATCTAAGAAATACTTATATAATGATTGTTTAAAAAATTTATCGACATACCATTTAAAAGTAACACAACAAATTGGAGATGGACCTCATAATTTTGAACCATAGTCAAGTGATAAAGACAACACCTGATCTGCCAAATCAGGCAGATCATAATGAATGCATACAAAAGGTTAAAAGAGAGATATTTGATTAATTCAAATACTAACAGCATGTAATATTGTTAGTTATGAACTTATGTACAAGAAATTCAACAAAAAATCAAAAATAAAAATAATTGTCAATTTCTTGCATAAGCTCCTTTATACCACAGATTCAAATAACACTTTCAATGCAGAGAAAACTATTGTTGAATATATATATATATGTCAAATTAAGTATACCTTAAAAATCAAATAGAATAATTCCCTTTTTTATCAATGCTATATCCAGTTAACAAGTATGATAACTAAGATTTGCATGGGTTACATATACTATCTACACCAGTGCTTCTTAATCTTTCAATTTTTGCAACCCAATTTTTCAGTCGTAATTACCATCACACACCCCTCAATCAACTACTATGTATTGAATGCAATAATAGTGTACTTCGAAGTCAAAGCTGCAATGCAACTGCCCAAATTATCAAGATAAGTATTATATTTTGAATATAAATTCTGTATATGACAAGCCCATGGAAGTCACTATTAATTACTAAACTTGTTTTTAATTTAGCATTGATAAATTCATTTTCAAATACTTTTTACTGTACTGATACATTTATAAGTATCTTATATCAGTGTGAATATGTAATTTATTTTTTTGTCAGAACATATCTTTTGTTTTGATTCCTTTCAGTACATTTTGATAATTTTAAATCTTTTATTTTCGACATTTCGATATGCTTGCACTCCCCACAGTTAGAGAAGCAGTTGCCTGTTAAAATTCGAGAGTAAGCAAATAGCCAAGATAGCCTATTGGTTATGGTCATGGCTTGGTCAGTGTGTCATATGTTCGAGCTCTGTTACCACCTTAAGACCTGTTACATAGAGGGACTGATGTACATTAAATTTGTTGTGTCTTAAAGTCCTAGTGTGGTATGGAAGTTTGGAAAGGGGAACGTCAACTTAGGTGTCCTCATCACATGATCATGGTTCAAAATCATGAGATCTATCACGAATAGCCCGAATATCCCTCGCGTTGCTTTATAGTGCACAAATTAATAAACACTTACTCCCTCGAGAGTAAAAAAAACATATCTATGCATCTTTCAATGAGAAGCTATCTTCCCAGTATAAAATTATTGACTTAGTGTGAATAGAGACTTCCTTCAAAGAGATGTTCAGAAACACAACATTTAATGAGGGGAGACAAAACGAGAATAATTATACAGGGACATTACATAAAACAGTGCAACAATTTACACAGCGCCATCTGTTGGCATTCACACAAACTAATACACACATATCAAACTACACAATATTTAACACTCACCCCCATGCATCCTCCTAGGGTGCATCAACCAGTATTTTTAACCTCTAAATTATACCGTCTTTCAACTGGCCTTTTTATAACACCTTTTGACAACTGAATTTCACAGTATCTTACTTTTCCATCTCTACCTGGAAATAACTTTTTCATTCTACCTAATTTCCAATTATAACGCTTAACATTATCCTCTGATAAGAACAACATCATCAATTTTAAGAATTGGAATATTTTTTGATTGCTTGGTAAACATTACTGATCTTAATTCTAATAAATATTCTTTAAAAAAACGTTTCCAGAAATGATCTAACAATACTTGTCTATATTTCCGTTTCTTAGTAAGTTCAACATTAATAGAATTTCCATTCAATTTGGAAGATGGTAAAGTAGTTAATCTAGATCCAACAGTAAAATGAGATGGAGTTAATGGATCAGGTTCATTTACATTATTATATACATAAGTCAAAGGCCTAGAATTAATTACAGCTTCAACTTCAATGAGTACAGTATTTAATTCTTCATACATAAGAGATGTTTTACCTAACACACATTTTAAACAATTCTTTACAGATCTAACTAAGAGTTCCCAAAATCCTCCCCACCATGGGAGTCCTTCGACTATAAATTTCCATTCCAGTTGAAAATTTTTTTAAAAATTCAATACACTTTCATCATAACATAATTTATACAAAAATTCAAGTTCTTTATTAGCTGTTTTAAATGTTTTAGCATTATCAAAATATATAATTTTACTAATACCCCTACGACCAAAAAATCTTCTTAAAGATTGGGTAAAACATTCAGTACTTAAACTAGATAATAACTCTAAATGAACATTACGAGTAACAGCACATGTAAATAATGAAATATAAACCCTTGAACCATCTTTGAGATATGATGGTCCAGCAAAGTCCACTCCAGTTATTTCAAAATGTTGTGACTTTTCAATTCGATCATTAGGAAGTGGTGTAATATTTTGCTCGCCACTTTTAGCATGAAACTTTTTACACACTACACTTATATACAATAGATTTAATAAATTGTCTAGCCTTTAGTATCCAAAAATTACTCCTTACCTGTATTAAAGTTTCATTCATACCATTGTGAAGTACTTGTTCATGACAATCATACACAATTAGAGAAGCAAAATAATCATTTGATAAAATAATTGAATGTTTCTCATAAACATCTAAAGAAGAATTAGTTAAACGACTCTTGATTCTTAAAATATTATCATCATCAATCATAACATTAAAATTACACAATTTAGAATTCTTTTTACAGACTTATTCAGTTTTACATTATTAATTTCAGAACTGAAAGAATTTTCTTGAGACATCTTAATAAAATAGATCAAAGCTTTTGAAGTTTCTGAAGAAGTGATTGGGCCACTCCTTCTGTTATTACTATTTCTAGTATTATAGATAAATCTAAACACGAATGATGTCACTTGAAGCAACCTGCGTAGAGTACTAAAATCCTCAACATTTAGAATGGGTTTGTTTACAGCACAATTAAATACTGGAATATCACTTTCACTATTATCATAGTTGTCACTTTCGCAACACATAGAACAGCTTTCTTCTGAGTCACAACAAATTGACAAATTTTCCTGCATTGGCCAACTGGATTTAAAATCACTTAACCATGGAGGGCCAAATTTCCAAGAATTATCTTGTGATAGTTGTTTTACACTGCATCCATGGGTGATTTTATCTGCAGGGTTCTGGTTACCAGGACAATGATACCAATTAGCTGGAGAAGTCTTTTGTTTTATTTCTTGAACTCGATTATTCACAAATTGTTTCCGTCGTTTTGAAGATTTAATCCAATGAAGGACAATCAAACTGTCAGTCCATAGGTAAGTCTTTGCACAAGGAAAATGAGGTTGCACAACACAGAGTAATCGAGCTGCAATCACAGCAGCTAATAATTCGAGCGGAGGAAGAGTAAGTTTTTTCAACGGAGCTACTCTTCTCCTTTCGAAATAACAAAAGAAGTTCTAATATCACTAGCACTCACATAACTTAAATAGTTCACAGTTCCATACGCTGCTTGGGATGCGTCACAAAACACATTAAGTTCCACATCATGAGGGATTTCATCACAGTTTTTGAAGTACCAACGTGATACCTCAAAGTCTGTTAAGTCTTGCAAGTTTTGACACCAATCTTTCCACATTGTTTTCATATTTTCTGGTATATTTTTATCCCAGTCCATTCCATCAATTCACAATTTTTGGAAAAGGATTTTGGCTTGGATAGGAACATGGTGACAAAAAACCAATAGGATCGAACAACTTTGAAGAAATCTGAAGAACAGTTCTTTTAGTAGGTTCATTAGAATGGGAAGCTTCAACAATAGTTTCTGGTGAAAAGGTAAATAAATCTTTAGAAGAGTTGTACTTAAGTCCTAATACTTTTGAAGAAGAATCAGGAAATCCAAGTTTCACCTCTTTGCTGGTTACGGTTTCAATCTCCTCTTTTAATGTGTTAGAGGTGGTTTTCCATTTGGTTAAATTCATGGATGCTTCACTCAAAATTAATTTAGCTTCATGATACACTCGGCGAGCCTCTTCAACAGAATCCACACTGCAAATAAAGTCATCAACATAAAAATTTTCGTTCAATTTAATATTTTCTTCTTTCAAAGGAAGTGAAATTTCGTAACGTTTTTCTTTTAGTATAATCGAAGAATCAAAGATCTGGAGAGCTTTTTTACTTTCACTTGATGAGTCATTTGTTTCGTTCATTTCAATAGATTTCAGCTCCCAGAAAGATTTAACACTCTTATCAAGGTCAACAGTCAGCTGTGAAGTAACATTCATAAATCCACATGTAAGGGGTTCCTCATTGCGAAATGTTCCAGACAAGCACCAACCAAAAGCTGTCTCAATAGCTACGCAACTTTTATTTATTCGTTTTATTTCACTGCTTGTAATAGACCACAACACATCAGCGCCTATTAATATTCCGATTTCTGGTTCGCATTTTTCAACACTATGCTCAATCAAGCAAATTCCCTGGAGTCGAAGTTGTTGTTTTATTTTTTCTTCTGGTATTCTGATTTCAGCTGTAGTGATTATTGGGACTTATATTAATTCGAAGGTTATTTTCTTTTCAGGATTATATATGTTTTTCCAAGTTACTTCTACGATCTTACACTTCGTTTCTTCTGCAGTTTTTTTCTCCGAAAGTATAAATATTCAATTCTCTTTCACCTTTTACTTGTAAATTTAATTATCTTGATAAATCTTCACGAATTGCTGATATTTGGGATCCAGCATCCAATAAACATTTTACGAAGCATTTTTTTTCTCTGCCAATAGCTAAAGCATTTACTGTTTGTAATATGACACTCGATTCATTTCTAGAAGAATTGTTCTGACTAACTGAAATGGTTTCGTTTTGTTCTCTTTTTTTCGGAATTTAAATCACGTTGGAAGCAGATAGATTCATGATGTTTTCCACAACATTTAACACAATTAGATTTACTCTTACAGTCCGTAGATCTATGCTTTTGACCAAAACATAAATAACAGTGACCAGTTTCTCGAAGAAATTCACGTTTTTGAATACTATTTACACAATTGCAATTGTATTTCAAATGATCATCTTGATGACAAAAAATGCACTTACTATTTATTGTTGATAGTGCAGATGCTGTACCCGTAGGTTTATTTCTATAATTAAAATTATATCTTCTACTCTACTCTTGCTTCGGAAATTCTTGACGTAGATTGTTTTTATTCACTAAGTTTGCAGCTTCTCGGGAATTCACTTCTCGTTTCAAAAAGTCCATTAATTCTTCTATTTGGAATTCCGTATCTGTTTTCCAATACCGGTTAAATTCTAAATTTAGTTCTTCTGGGATCTTTTGTAAGATTATCGGGCATAACAAATTTCCATAACTTCCAGATGTTACATTTAAAAAATTCAAACTTCTTATTTGTATTTCGCATTCATCGTATAATTTCTGCAGTCCTTTAAGATATGAAATATTTCGAATTGGTTCTATAGCTAAAAGCTTATTCATGTGAGAACTAATTACAATATCAGTTCTTCCAAAGCGTTCTTTTAGAATTTCAATTGAAGAGTCATAATTTTGATCACTAATTGCGAATCCAGAAATTGAAGATAAAGCATTTCCTCTGAGTAAGGATTTTAGGTATGCAAAATTTTCCGTTTTTCTCAGATCGTTGCCATGAATTGTGGTTTCAAACTGGTTCCAAAAGTCCAGCCATTTACAGGAATCACCATAGAATGTTTCAATTTGAAGACGAGGAAGATTCAGCGCTCTGTTTTCCGAACTTTTCACAATAACAGTTTCTTTAATTTCATTATTATCAGCTTCGCTACGTCTTTCAGAATTCAGTTTACTATTCAATAAATTTTGAATTTTTCCTTGAACAGTCACAATTTTTTCTTGATACTCTTGAGAAGAAGTAATCTCGTTCTCGAACTCTGATTCAGGAACATGGTTTTCTATCTTTTCATCTAAAGATCTCAATTCTGATATTTTAAATTCAAGTTGAACTTTCAAGTCCTATAATATTTCTTTCTTTTCTACATCAGTGGATAAATTAGTTTCGATTTTTGATAGTAATTTTGTCGTCAACTGTCTGACTACAGTTCTTTTCTTTTTCTGACTCTCGATCTCCCTTTTCAAATTTTCATTTTCTCTCACCATTTCAATTTTAAATCTTCTTATTCACACTTTCAATTTTTAAAAAATCTAAGGATCAATGTCCCAAGTCCTAAAGTTTCGGCACCATATAAAATTATTTCACTTACTGTGAATAGAGACTTCATTCAAAGAGAGACGTTCAGAAACACAACATTTAAAGACGGGAGACAAGACGAGAATAATTATACAGGCACATTACATAAAACAGTGCAACAATTTACACAGCGCCATCTGTTGGCATTCACACAAACTAATACACACATATCAAACTACACAATATTTAACACCCAGGAACCGCTGAACACAGAAATGCCCCGAAGGTACCAAAAGATAAGAAATAATCCAAGGAATTCATTTTGACCACTCAAACTCTGAAATTATAGTTTGTTAAAAAGATATTAAAAACGTTAAAATAAAGGCACTTTGCATTTATTTCAAATTGAGGGAATTTCGACATATTTTCAAGGACAAAATACTCCAAGCACTCTGTATTTCTTTTTCATCCTCGTGATCAATTGAGCTTACGTCCTGAAAAAGTGAATGATGTATACTCTTAGACCTGGTAATTTAAAAAATCGGATTCTCAAAACTTTTTTTAACGATTTTCCAAAAATTTCTCGAAATTTCACTAAAACACTTAATTACTTACTTACCTATTCCAAAAATTAATCGCACTTACGTTGAGAAATATATTTCACATAAACACAATGTTCTGAATGGCATTAAAATGTGTACGGTTGTGTCAGAAATCCTGAGCATTTTGCATGAATTTGCAACCTAAAATTTAGAAACTGTTCTTACTTAAATTTTGATTTTAACATCAACTCTGTAGATATGTCATTCCCTTTTCTTCATTATAGGTATTGTTTTCCACAAATGTAAAAGGTGTATTTTCCATTAGAAAACTTTTTAATTTTGTAAGACATTGTGCTAACTAACGAGTATAAAATTATCGCGTGGAACTTGAGATAGTAAACAATAGAATATTCACAATCTAGTAGGAAGTATATATATATAAAGATAAAACGTCTCAATATTCCTTTATAATAAAAGTTTAAAAAGTGTTGCAAAATGAAGTTATTATAAAAGATAAAATTTTCAGTTTTAATGAATGGGGGGGGGGATGAGTTTCAGAGAGACTTGTAAACTTCTTAGAGAACGTGAATCCATTTTGCATGCACATTTATACCTTATCGATATTTTGTTGTGACTCATGGAACCCCAGGGTTCCATGGAATATAGTTTGAAGACCACTGCTCCAGATAAAAGAATTAGCAATGTACAAAAGAAAGCACAGGTCCTATTCGTATTTGCATGAATTGGGAGATGAAAACTAAAACTAATACAGCAAAAAGGAATTATAACACAGCTTTTTTTTTTGTAAAATTTTAATATACTAAAATAAACTTATAATCCTGAGATAATTTTACTTTCAACATATATAATATAAAAAAATAGTTTGATTTAATATAAAACCAATCAAAAATTTAAACATACTTCAGGCAATTTTCAATCAGCTTAATTTTTCGATCTGGAGCTCGAATAAGAATTGCAGCATCATATTTTAACATCTAAATATGCATAGAAAAATATATTAAAATGGAAAATTACAATAGAAACAAAACACTTCACAATAAACTGAACTACGATTTTACAGGATTTTAAAGCATTCCTACAGAAATATGTTTAAAAGTTCCTAAGTGAAATATGACCCTAAAATACTTAGCACATATCAAAATATTTAAAAATTAAGTTAAGAATCACACAAATGCTTTAAAAGTTCTTTAAAAAAATATTAAATCAATAGGGTTTTTTTTTAGTTAGCAAGCCCATAAACACAAAGATATTAAACCAAATGCTTGACTTTTAAGTATGTAGCACATTCAATTTTTTCAGTAAAATGAATATCTAATAAGTTAAGCATTAATTAATTTGATGAACAAATTTTATTCTGCATATAATCTTTCCATACAAACACACATGCAAATCAACAGTGTCTCGTACAAAGAATTGATCAATCACAAATAAGAATATACATGAAATCAAACAATAATCACCAAAAGTAATCATATTTCATTATCTCTTCCCATATATATGAAAAAATAAATTAGCAATTCTGCAGTGCAATATCTTGCCATTTAGGGACTAAGAGAGAACAATTTCATCAAAATGCATAAATAAATTTTGCATACAGTTTTGTACAATTACTTGAAAAGGGGTGTTTGACAAAATATTTTTATCAGATACTTAAACAGGCAAATTAAGCAAACTAATTGTAAACAGAATTTAAGAGCTTTTATAAATAAGATAAACAATTTTTTCAAGCTTGATGATGCAAAGGTTGCAAGGCATTTGTTTTTATAAATGGGAGAATATTAAATTACTTTTCAAAAATGTGTGTGTGTGTGAACGTTTTTTTTTCTTATAAAGATAGATTTTTTATATGAATTAATTTGTAAATAAAATTCTGACAGTTTCGGAACTCCAGGACTTTCTAGATCGGGGGGTCGCAACCTATGACATGCGAAACAATATTTCAGTGGCATGCTGCACTTCTCAACAAATTTGTCAATTTTTGAGTGGATGGAAGTAGATAAATTTTAATTGACCATATTTGACAAACATCTTCAGAATTATGATCATTTACGGAGAGACAAAAAATCCCAAAGATAACTCTGAAGATAAATTTACAGGGTTTTTTACAGCTGTTTGTGTGTTTAAAAATATTTAATATATGTTAAAGTTTAATGTTCTTTTGTTGAAAAAATAGTTACCTTTTATGCTATTTATTTTTATGTTAAGAAATATCGTTAAATGATGCAAAATTAATACATAATAAAACTGTAAATAATATGTATTACTGACATCTATTCTCTAACTCTGCATACATTATCGCTGAAATTGAATTGTTACAAAAATGTCCTACTGTGTAGCACGCTGATTCATATTAGTAGATTGGTTCGGCATGCTCCAGCTAAAAGGTTGCCAAACTCTGTTCTAAATTAAGCATTCCATTGCAACCAGAAATCCTTTTGCCCCTGGATTTTTTAAAATTGGCTCTGAACTGAACTCAGCGGCGCAACAGCCCATGAGGGCCAAGGTTCACTGTGCCCATCTAAGTTTTCATGATCTTAGGCAATGAGGTGCATGGGCAGATGTTCTGGTCAGGTGGTCAGTCAGACGCGAAACCCCCAGTGTTTAGTTCACAAACAAGCTTGGTACTCATTTATCAACCCACTAAAGGAATGAAATTCTGAATCGAGTCAGCGCATCCTAAGGTTTGAACCCCGAATCTGTGGTGCAGAAGTGCGACAAGCTATCACTCAGCCAATGGACTTCAAAATTGCAAGTAATTGAGGAAAAAATAAATTTCCGGAAACCAGGAATAATGTGAAATAAACTCTTATTAGATAATAAAGCATGTTTATTCAGAATTACAATTAACATGGCAAATAAAACAAAAACCATAAAGAAACTATTTTAGAAAAAGAATATGAAGTGCTTTATTTCTGCACACTTGTATTTTCTTAAAAAAAACTAATCCTTTTGTAAAATATAAAATGTATACTTTTAAAATGTTGGCAAGCCAAAGCAACATTAAAATAAGCAATAATTAAAATCTATAAAAAAAATTGGCATAAATGCAATCAGTATTTTATGCCGAGTAAGTTGTTCAACAAGAAAACAATATTTAATAGATCTGGAATTACAATAAAGATCTAAATTCCAAAATTTTTGAATTTCGGCTACAAAGTGAATTTTTCTATTTAATTTTTGAAAAATTCAGATATATATCATTACAAAAACATTGAGAATTTTTTCAAAATCTAGAATATTCCATTTTATTTAACCCAATGAGAAACTAAATGAATAAATTAGATTAACTTTGACAGTATATTTCATAATAAACACAAATCATTACATAAATAAATAACATTTTTAGAAAGAAACTAGAACCATATTCTTTAAATATAGAATGAATTTGATGTACAAATAAATTAAATGTATATAATCTAAAGAATTATACAGATGGATGATAAATATGATTAAAATAAATTACAACTCTATCAATAAAGTGCTACTATTTTAATACATGATAATACTTACAGCT
Source organism: Trichonephila clavata (assembly GCA_019973975.1). NCBI lineage: Eukaryota > Metazoa > Arthropoda > Arachnida > Araneae > Nephilidae > Trichonephila > Trichonephila clavata. Next base: position 92,721 of record BMAO01024824.1, read on the forward strand.
GCATCATCTGGCTTATTCAGTAAGCTAAAAAAAGAAAAATACATATTAAGCAATAAAAAAAACATAAAATATCTTACATACAATTCATTCTAAAAATAGAAAAGTTAAACACTACACAAGAAACATTTGAAATTATTATTGTATACACATCATAGGTTCCCAAACTTTTTTGTCTCATAGACCCCTTACCATGTTTTTCGGTTTTGTGTAGACCCCTACTTACCTAATATTAATTTTTTGCAAATTTATCAACTTAAATGTTTTTTGACAGCTGCTATAGCACTACTTACTTTAAAAGTTTTATGTTTCTAACTGGAGTTAATTAGTGTGCTTAAAACTTATGAAACACATGTGAATTAATTAAATTTTAATTTAATATATAAAATAATTGTTACATAAAATAACTGACCAACATAAAATGATTTTAATGGGTGGATGAATCAATAACACATTTTTAAAATTTGGCATCAATCTTTTCAGGTTTAACCCTCAATCTCCTCAGTTAGTAGGATCCACACACACACAATCTTTCTTTTTTTTTCTTCCTGTTTTTATTTTGGAGATTGGCAACCATGCTGAAACTCCTCCTCTCTAGGAAAAGAAATTAAAAACTTTCTTAAGATGTTCCATAAGTTGAAAAAATAACAGTTATATCTTTTTAAAGCCAAAATAGCTGACATTCGTTTCTAAACTTTACTTTAAGAACTTCGTTAGAGTTATTAAAATAAATTCCTTTTTGTAAGCAAACATTTTTTTTCTTTTTTTTAATATGACAACATGAATTCATTACTTACTGTGATATTACCATGGTCAAAGCATTCTCAAACCTAGTTTCAAAACATGCGTATAAGGCATTTAAATGTTGAACATAGGTTAAAACGTCATTTTTCTAGCAGATTGTGACAAATTGAGAAACTTAAAATTCACCATGCCCAGTTTTATACTCCTTTAGCTTGATTCTGGCAAGAAACACTGAAATGGTGGTCCTTTTTTGATAAAATGTATGCTGTTGCCTTGTAATTGCAAATTAACCCCAGTAAATTGTGAATAAAGCTGTTAAATAGGTAAATATGGTTTACACTTTATTAGATTTTCTATTAAAATTAAAGTCACAATCTGGTTTAGCCCAAATAGACCCCCATTTACATCCCATGGACCCCCAAATTATTTTTTCACTGCCATGGACCCCTTGCAGGTCATCATAGTCCCCTGGGGGTCCATATAGACCACTTTGGGAATCACTGGTATAAATCATAACAAAAAATTCACATACACACAAGGTCACAGAAATCAATAACTAGAATATAAATAGAAAACATTTAATACCCAAATGAAAACAAAATAATGAACTGTAAAAATAAGTAACACTTAGATATATTTTAAAAACTGATATGAAATGCACATTATTGGGAATATTGCTATAAAACAGTTCAGTTTAAATCAAATTTAACAACAATGTTTAAGTTAACAATGTTAACAATATACTAGAAATATGTGCAAGCCTTTTATAGGAAACCTCTTTATTTTAGATCCTAAAGATAACAATAGAATAATCACTTCTATTGAATAATAACAAAATATTTTCATCTTCAATTTCAATGTGTTATGCCTAGGCATCAAAAGCTTTTGATCAAAACTGGATCTAGGCATCAAAAACTAGTTTCTAAAATCATGGATAAAAATATAAGGTCAACCAAAATTTTTATAACTATCTAACTAGGAGAAAATATGATCGAACAATGTATTTTGCATTAAATTTTCTTGATACATATTCGCTCTGTACTTTATTTTTGATTACAGATAAGAATGACAGTAAAAACTATGACAAAATAATATTTTAAAAAGCCGAGAAATATAATAAGTATATATTAATGAACTTAACAGTTATAACTATGCCATCAGCAATAACATCAGAATATATAATCCAATATTAAAATTCTCTAGTATTAAAAAAAACATTAGCATATTATAAAAAAATATTAAAACAGAATATGTTCCCAAATTTAGAAGCAGAAAATAGTTCATAACTACTTTTAGAATACAATTTTTAATTACTCAATTGCTTGCATATCACCAGAAGTATCAAGTGAATATTAATAACTTCAATAATCAAATTTGGTGCCCTCTGTGCAACCAGGGTGAAATGGATGGTGACCACCTCAGATACTGCCCTATTGTTTTAAAGTTTTTTGTAGACAACTCTACAGAGACAAATTTTAATTCCTTTTGGGCTTCGTCATCATTTTATTGGGCTGCTCGTCAAATAATGGCAGATATGCCAAAGACGGGCGTAGGATAAAAAAAATATATTTCTTTCATCTGAAAAGCCAAGTTATCCTTTAAAGTGAAATGGATAAATTCAGCTTCGAAAGATTACATTCTATTTTAAAATTAAAGTGGTACACACATTATCACTATCAAGAGAAAATTCTCTAATATAATGGTAAACATTCATGGTACAGCTAAATAATTAACTTAAATATTTCACTGAAATTATGAAATATTCATGTATAATTCCGAAAATTATCCACATGTTTTTAAATTGAGTTTAATCGAAATTACATGAAAAATGAATTTAACAATTTTAGAGATATTTTAAAATGATGAAATTACAAATAAATAGCTTCTAAAGGTATAATATAAATGTTATCTTAATCCTTTAAGATGTTTGGATAAACATGTTTCTTTTTTTAAATGGATTATGCAGAAAATTCAAATACAAATATAAACATTAAATATATTAATTTATATTTATTTAAAAGTAAATGTGAACTCTTTCAATGCACAATTAAAAATATTTAGTTTTAATATGTGTTACATTATAGGGAAAAAAATTCTTTTTTTCTACAAAACCAATTCATTACAACATACAGCAACATATTTGAAAGCTCGTCTACTTCATGGTCTTCATATAAATATGAAAGATACATATTAATTGCATCTGGATATAGACTAATTTCTCTTTGGAAGATTGATCTCTTCAAAGTATTCTTCAGGAACATGACAACCTGTAAATTGGAGGTGAACATAGAACTTAAAATAGTATTTTTAATTATTTTCTATGCTGCAGTAACAGATAAGCATAAAATATTGATAAATCACATATAACCCATTCCCCCAGCACCATAAAACTCTACACACACATTCACTCACTCTCACTCATTCATACTCTATTCCAATTTAAAACAAAAGAATCCAAACACAGCTAACTCATAATTTAATAAATATTACTGCAATTAAATTAAGAAAATTTAATTTTTAATAAAATTATTATTATAAGAAATGTGGAATTAGGAATGGCTTTCAATATACTTTTCCCCAAGATCTATTTGAAAAAACTAGGAATCTGAAGTTAACATGTGATGCATGTTCTCCAAATATATTTTATTAGCAGTGCGAAGAGAGTAATGGGGTATTTAGATGTTTGAAAGATTAAATTCTTTTAAAGTCAATTTCTTATAAAAATTAACTTCAGGAATAAAAAAACTGCAATACTTTTCACATTAAAAAATTTTCTGTTCTCTTCAAAGTTCTTTTTAAATTTTCAAATTTCATGTTTAAAAATGTAAAAAGTGTTACTTCATTAAGGTATTTTATTTTTCAATACTTTTATTTTTTAATACTAGATCCAGAACAAGATTTTTCTCAATGAGCAGTTATATGTTTCAATACATTTTTTTAAGGAACGAAAATTGAAAATTTAAAAAGCAGTCGACCAAGTAATTTTTATTCTAATCAGATCCATGAATTAATGAAAAATATTAACATAAAATCTGGCGAGTAATGCACACAGGTTTATATAATGCTCACCTATACTTTCAAGCTGCATTTTTTAATCTGTAGGTATATTCGCCTAGAGATGAAAAAATGCAGCTCCCCCCATTGCGTTCATCCCCTTTTTTACGAAAATGCTTTACATGAACATGTGCAATGCTCTTATATTTTGGAGTCCTTTATCCCTAGTTTTTGAAAAAATAGTATATTTCTAGAACTAAAACACTTTAAGTTCATTATATGTCGTTTCTTTTGCATAAAAAGTATTTCTATGTAGATAGATGTCCGATTTTGTTTTTGTGCATATTTATTTTTATTTTATTTTTAAAGCTATCATTTTTATATCTGGCATATAATGCGCACCTGTAAAGTTCGATCTAATTTTTTGTGTTAAAAGTGCACGTTATATGCCGGATTATACGGTACTTAAAATAGTTTTAGAAAGGCATTCTAAGTGGCTAAAAACAGAATAAAGCTTATTCTCTCAATTATGTTATTTTTGTGACATTGGCAAATTTGCAATACAGTACCATAAATAAATTAAAGATACAAGAAAATTAATTGTAATGCAAATCTTTACATTCTTTTTACAAAGTTTAATTTTTATTCTCATTTATTTATATTACCCAACCTCAACTAAGCATATAGTATACATTTTGATTTTGTATTTAAACAAGAATTATAACTTACAGTAAGAATTGCATTTCCATCATGACTTTGTACAGCTGCATTCAACAGATCAAATTTTTCGTCCTTTCCTTTGAATGGTTTTAAGCTATAATCCTATAAAAGTGTTTATAAAATATTATAAATATGTCTACTGATGAAAGCAACCAGGATTGAATTATATGATAGTAAGAACATAATGTATTTTATAGCAGATATTGAATATAAATTTTAATTGAAGCCACTATTTAAATTTTACAAAAACACCTTTTAAAAGAAAAAATTTTTTACATTCGGGAACAGATAGTTATAATTATGAGATATAGAATACCATAAAATAAAAATCAACAAGAAGCAATAACTTACCAGTCCTAAAACTATGTTTCTAACCGTTTGCTCAGCATTAAGAGTTTTATCTCCAAAATTTTCCTATAAATATTATCAGAAGTCAAGCTTATTTAACAACTTATTTCAATAAAACAAATGTAAAAAAAATTCCCCCAAATTGCATTAACTTTTATAAAACATCATTTGATTCAATTAAATAAAAAACAACAATTAAACTTAAGTAGTAGTATTTTCAGGATGGCTATAGAACACTCTTAGATAACTCCATAATATGGAGTAGCCTTTATGGAGTTCATTCTCTAATAAATTATCAAAAGTTTTCAACATTTTTAAAACTTTTCCCACATACAAATATTCATTGTGTGAAAGTGTGAGGTCTGGAGAATATGATGAATATCTGAACCAAACTTTTACAACTTTCGTCAAATTGTCGAAGATACATGAGGTCGTGCTATATTCTAATGAAACACAATCTCCTTCAAATTTGCTACTTATGGACATTTTTGTTCAATTGCTGTCTTTAATTCATTTAATATAGGGAGCAATATTTTTTTAATTGACTGTACCATTGTTATGTAACAGCACAATGCAGGATTCCTTTGCTATGCTACCAACCACAGAGCATAACCTTTGTCAGATGAAAATAAGTTTGGGTAGTGGCTAAAGATAGTTTTCATTCTGCTTCCCCCAAAACTTTTCTCACTCAACATTATTACACATGATCCATTTTCACCCCTATCACTATTAGCTACAAAAAATTATGTCTCCTTGTTGTATTTAAAGAGGAAGTTGTAGATGGAAATACGATTCATTATATTTTTCTATATAAAATCATACACGAAAAACGGCTTAAATAGCCAAGTTTCACAGAATCAATGTTCAGAGATGGACGATTTTAATGTTCTCGATCAATATTTTAATCTAATCTTCATCTGTGATCGACGGCCTACTCAGGGTTTCTTGATTTTCAAAGTTAAAATCCCCTGATTTAAACCATTTCCAAGAGATTTTTTTTTCAGATACAGCACTTTGCCACTAACAGCACATATATTGTTTGCCACTTGAGAGGCATTTTACACTTCCAGTGAAAGAAAGTAAACAAATGCCCATAATTCACTATGCTTCCGTATTCAAGGTGTACAAAACTGAAAACAAATTATGTATCACAATCACAATCCTTGAAGTATCGTCTTAGAATATGCATGCAAGTCATTTGTTTCCAATCATCCTGATGTTTTTAGAACTATTCATATGTTACTTACCGGAAATCGGCACGTACTTTCAGGATGATCAAACACTTACAAAATATAAATTAAAACGTTGAACAAATACACAATATTAGAAATGCAACACATAAAAGGGAGAAAATGATTCCTCTAACTGCATGAATTATTTCATCAGACCTATTTTCTCTTCTTTGTCAGTCCTTTTATTATACCCCTCACAATATATATTCAATGCTTATTAGGATTTTAAATAAAACGTTTGATTTTTTACAAATGGAGCCAAAAGCAATATTTTGAAGAATATGAAAATATTTATACATAATACTAGCATTGAATTTTCTGCTCAAATATACTTTTTCTATAAAAGAATATTATTGAAAAGGTTTATCAAGATCTCTTTTAGAGATAAATAAAAATATGTGCTGGAGATTACAATGTATCAACTTAAGATAAAAATGGTATTTCATTCCCTTAAAAACTGATAAAAACTTAATACTATACATAAATACTTGAAATATATGCAGTATTTGGGGGATATTTTTTTCTTCTTAACTACAAGTTCAACAAATAACATTAAAAAACAACCTATTAAAAAGTGTTTTTTTTAAAGTCATATTTTAGTGAATATCTTTACATTCAGTAAAAAATTATTACTCAAAGAATAAATCATGTGATTGAAACAAAATTTAAAAGAAAAATATTCAAATCTATACAAAGAGACAGGTAAGTTTGGTAACAATAATATATATATATGAATGCACTCGTACCTTTAAAATAAATTCCAGTGGATTACAACTTTTAGCAATTTTTTGAGCTTGTTTTTCTTCTTCTGCTGTAAGAATATGTGATGTCAAAATATCATCTGATGAAGATTCTGAAAAAATAAAAAAAACGTCAGAGGGGCAAAAGAGGGAAATTTAATTCTCTATATCGTTATATATAAAATATACGTATCACAGTGTCTGTCCGCGATGGACACCAAAACTACTCAACAGACCATAATATAATTTTGCATACTGTGTGTCATTTCGTCCAACTTAAAACATAGGATGGTTTATATTTCAATTAATCACGCTATATTTTTTTACTGCCGGAAGTATGAAGAATCTGGAAAAAACGTTGCCAGATTCCCGTAAGGGATGCTCATGTGTCTGTGGAAGCAGATATTGCCACAGAGGGTGAAAGTTTTCGGTACTCTCGACGTTATTTTAACAGCCATCCGATTTTTGTTTTTTAAATCAGACAAAAAATAATTACGGAACCGGAAAGATCTGTGGGAGACGGTATGTTTAATAAACGAGGCGATGTTTAAGGATTACTAATTTAATTTATTCTTATGCTCGTTGACTGCTCTCGGAGGGACGCGTGCGCTGCCAGGGAAGTGTGTAAAACGGAATACATGCACTGGGCTGCTGTATTTTAAAAGCTAACGCATGCGCAGATTGCATCCCAGTTACCTGCGCGAGCAAGCACCACTTGCAATCGCTGGAGGTCTCGCGCATGCGCAGATCGCAATGGAAAGTCCAAAAGAATGAGGAGTTAAGAAACTCTACAGAGTATCCCCCAGAGAGCAGGCGAATGATAAATAATTTCAGAACACAAATACAACAAATGTTGCATAAGACAACAAAATATAAACATTAAATACATGGAAATGGTGAAAATAAAACTTGTAAGGGTTGAAAATCTACATGAAAGGAATGTATGTTGTACTGGAATGTTAAAATAAATATGAATGGACTTATGTTCTACACAATACAATAAAAACAATGGTTTGCATAAAACGCTTCATAAGATTTTACAAATAAGCACATTTAGAAATTGTACTATATATGAAATGACATACTTCTGGCAATGAAAATAGCATTATAAAAGTTTCAACAGTAATATACATATTAAATCAAGGTATATGTGTGTGTGTGTGTGTTGCCTATTATTTACAATGTAGAATTACTCAACTATGCACATTAAATGAAAAAAAATGTACTTTAGATTCAATTTTACAACAACAATTGAAATATTACATTAATTCAGTAGCAGGATTCATTATTTGGATTGCAAAAGTAAAGAGTCAAAAGGTAATCCTAATGTAAACAAACAATTGAGAATATTACTAAGATCAGGATTAATAACTCGACAGTTCATTATTTAAATTTAAGCAATCAAAATGTACTATTAATAGGCTCATAGAAATTGATAGATATTTACAAATACTGGTTGAACACAGGCAAATTCTATATTGTTGTCAACATTTACTTACAAAAAATATATACATAACAAAATAAATACATACAAGTATTTTAAACAAGTTGAAAATAACCTGAATTTTCAAGAGTTAACTTCTTGCACACTTACATATAAGGCATAAAATTGTTAATAAAGTATTAGTAGTATCAAGTAATAAAATAATTAAGAAGTAAAAATTTGTACCTACATACCTATAACACTAGTTTTGAATACAAAATTTGCTATTTTAACAACCACAATAAAATAATTAAATCTAAGATGTACAATTTTGATTTTTTTTTAAACACAAGATTTGATGCATAATGTACATTTTCTTTTTAAAGTTTGAAAGGAAAAAGAAAATTAATTAGACAAATATTATTACTGATATATCATTTATCAAACGCAATTTGTAACATTAAATCATGTGCTATTAATTGTAGTAATCTGAGATGATCATATAGCATTAGATTTGTAAACACAGAAATAAATAATTGGAAAAAAAAACATTAAAATTATTGAAAATACATAATTCACCAGTTAATATATGTAATTTGAAATACATAAATATCTTTAAGTGTTTGAAATTTATGTTAAAGTCAATTTAACGTAAAGAAAATAAAAATACATACATATATACTATGTTATATAGTGTTCCAAGAGATCTTTGGGAAATCTGACATGTCTTCCACTTCTAGTTTGTTTAACAGTTTTCTCATTTGATTGAGATTCAGTTTTATTTATGTGAGACATAGTTTTGTCTTTTGGATGTTGATCAGTTTCACTAGCTTGTTGTTTTGATATTCCAGTAAGAGGAATATCTTCGGTGTCATTCCAGACATAAGCTGGTTTTACCCGATCAATTGAAACTGCCTTCTTTTTTCCATTTATGAGGATGGTGAACACTTTGTCTGTTTGATGGATTACTTCATGAGGTCCTGTATAATTTTGCGATAGTGGTGGCTGTACACTATCAATTCTCAGAAAAACATGTGAACAGCTCTTTAAATTAGTTGGCACAAACATAGAGCTATTCGAATGTGCAGATGTTGGTATTGGTTGTAGTGCTTTCATTTTCTCCCGTAAAAATGAGACATAGGTTTGCTTGCAGGTGGTGGTAATCTTGTCTGTGGTGAAAATATCAGATGGCAGTCTTAGAGTAGTTCCATAGACCAGTTCTGCACAAGTGGCATTGATATCCTTTTTTACAGCAGAACGCATGCCGAGTAGTACAATTGGAATAATTTCACTCCACTTCGAATTCTCATGTGCTTTGATGGCACTCTTGAGATGACAATGCAGCCTTTCAACCAGACCATTGGCTTTTGGATGATAGGCACAGCAACGTATTCTGTTTGTGCCAAGAAAATTACTCAGCTCTCTAAAAAGGCTTGATTCGAAGTTTGTACCTTGGTCTGTTGTTATAATAGTAGGACAACCAAAACGTGATATCCAAACGGATAGTAAGGCTCTACATACGGTTTCTGCAGTCATATCAGAAGTTGGGATCACTTCCATCCATCTCATAAAGCGGTCAACTACTGTCAGGCAGTAACTTTGACCATTAGAAGGTGGAAAAGGACCAATGAAATCAATGTGAATTTGGGAAAATCTGGCATCAGGTAAAGCAAAGGTACCGATTGGTGCTTTAGTGTGCCTATGGATCTTGAATCTTTGGCAAGGATGACAAGAGTTAACCCATGCTTTAATATCGCGCCTAATGTTTGGCCACACAAAACGTTGAGTTATTATTTTGATAGAGGCAGCAATTCCAGGATGTGAAAGACCATGCAGGTGTTGGAAAACAATTTTGCGGTAATCCTTGGGAATGAAAGGTCGAGAAACATTGGTGGAAACATCACAAGTAAGAGTAATATCTTCCAGAGGAAAATATTGTTGTTTAAGTGTTAAAGATGTCGAGTTGGATTCCAGGAGTTGTTTAAGTTCTTCATCTACCAATTGGGCTGTGGCAATGTCCTTGTAATCGAGACAACTTGCTTTGGAAATGGAATCAATTTCGATCCGAGATAATGCATCTGCTACCAAATTCTGAGTTCCAGGAACATGTTGTATGTTTGTAGAGAACTGGGAGATAAAATCCAGGTGTCGAAGTTGACATGGACTACATTTGTCAGCTTTCTGTTGAAAAGCATAAATGAGAGGTTTCTGATCAGTGTAAATCACAAACTCTCTTCCTTCCAACATGTGACGAAATCTTTTGACCATTGTGTATATGGCCAGGAGTTCTCTGTCGTATGTAGACCAGTTCTTTTGGGACGCAGACTATTTCATGGATAAGAAAGCAAGTGGTTGCCAGACATTCTCATGATACTGAGCTAATGCACCACCGACAGCAAAATCTGAGGCATCAACCCAAATGCTAAGAGGTGCATTTGGCATGGGGTGATGTAACAGAGTAGCATGTGCTAGGGCTTGCTTCACGGATTCAAAAGCTGTAGTAGCTTCATCCGTCCATTCTAGCACTTCTTCAGGCTTGATTTTGACATTTCTTTTTGGACGTTTTTTATTCCTGATGCCTTTTAAAAAATTTACTAAAGGAGCAAGGATATGGGCAGCCTGTCTAATGAAACGTCTGTAGTAATTCAGCATTCTAAGAAAACGACGCAATTGAGTGATGGTGGTTGGTTGAGGAAATTTTAAGATTGCTTCCACTCTATCCTCTAAAGGTTTAATTCAAGAACTGCAAACTTGAAAACCAAGGAAATTTAAGGTGGGTACTCCAAAAGTACATTTAGATGGATTTATAAACAGTCCATATTGGTCCAAACGTTGAAAAAGCAACCGAAGATGTTGGATATGCTCGGCTTCAGATGATGATGCAACTAAAATGTCATCAATAAAAGCATAAACAAAATTTAATCCTCTTAAAACCTCATCAACAAAGCGTTGAAAAGTAGAGGCAGCATTACAAAGGCCGAATTGCATTCGAGTACTCTCATACAATCAGAATGGGGTTATGATTGCAGTTTTATGTATATCCTCTTCATTTATGGGAATTTGGTGATAGGCTTTAACTAAATCTATATGTGAAAAAATATTTTTGCCATGTAGCTCTGAAGTGAATTCTAAAATGTTTGGAATAGAATATTTATCTTTTTTAGTTTGGGCGTTTAATGCACGATAGTCACCTACTGGTCTCCAATCATTAGAATCTTTTTTAGGTACTATGTGAAGAGGTGATGCGTAATTACTTTTAGATGGTCTAATATGGCCTAGATTTAACATGTGTTGGAATTCAGATTTGGCAATTTTTAAGCGATCAGGAGCTAAACGTCTTACCTTAGCAAAAACAGGTGGACCAGATGTCTCTATAAAATGCTTAACATTATGCTTTACCTCTTGTGAGAAAGAAGGTGGTTGAACAATTTCTGGGAATTCCCTCAAAACATCATGAAAAATGCTCTCACCAGAGACGAGTTTAATGGAATGAACTTCAGGTGAGACAAGTTTACAGATCGCACTCAGTTTGGTTGCATTATCTATTGCGAAGATCAGGAGAAATATTAAAATGGTACAGAAAATCAGCTCCAATGATTGGCACAGAAACAGATGTTATTAAGAAAGGCCATCTAAATACTGTTCTCAGATTTAAATCGAGAGTTACAAGTCTCTTACCGTAAACGTTGATAGGAGATGTATTAGCCGGCTGATAGTTGCTGAATACTGTTTCCTTTCCTTTTCTCAGAAATCGAAGCTGGGAGAACACTGACGTCAGATCCGGTATCAATGAGAAAAGCGATGTTGGATGATTTGTCTTTAATGAAAAGGCGACGTGAAATATGCGGCTGCGAGAAGGTAGTCGCAATTGCTCCTCGCTGGGTTCGTTTTTTTTTATAGCTGCAGGGTGAATTGCATCTCTTGGCCCTTTCTTGAAATTTCCTGTGGTACCAACAAAACCCAGATTCCCTGGAACGGGAAAATGATCGATTTCGGGAATGATTTCGCGAGCGAGAATTATTTCTTCGCTCTGGAGTTCTTTGACGCATTGTAAGATCGTCGATTCTTCTGTTCAGTCTCTCAATCTCTTGGAGGATACGGTTTTCGCTGGATGAAGCGATGGCGTTTGTCGAAAGTGAAACATTGGGAGTGCTCACTTCGAGGATTCTGTCGGCGACTTCTGCGACTTTTTCGACGGTTATTGGCGTGATGGATGCCAAGATAGTTTGCACTGAGGTCGGTAGCTGCTGAAGAAAAAGTTCCAACATAAGCTCTTTTGGAACGTTGTGCAAAGATGCACGCCTATTCATTGTCCTGAGGAAATCTGAAGGCTTCCTGTCTCCAAGTTCTTCGCCGGTTAACAGCTTCCGAATTTCTTGTTGCGATGACTCGCCGGTTCGCTGGATCAGTTGAGCTTTAATGGCGCCATAGGGATCCGTTTCATCAGGAGTGATTATTAAGTCTCTTACAATTGCGGCGGCTTCTGGTGGCAGGTTTGATACGATATAGTTGAAGTTAGTGCACGTGTCTGTAATCGCTTTCGGTACTCCGAGGGCAAAAGTTCGTTCGCACGTGGAAAACCACAGTTGAGGATCGCTGAAGTTGTATGGAGGAATTTTAACTGCGGTGATTTCAGCCATTTTCCCAGTAAAATTAATTAATAGAAAGTCAAATGAAGGTAGTTATTCGTGAATTATCCAGGTCACCATTGTGGGAGACAGTATGTTTAATAAACGAGGCCGGAAGTGTGAAGAATCTGGAATAAACGTTGCCAGATTCCCGTAAGGGATGCTCATGTGTCTGTGGAAGCAGATATTGCCACAGAGGGTGAAAGTTTTCGGTACTCTCGACGTTATTTTCCAGCCATCCGATTTTTGTTTTTTAAATCAGACAAAAAATAATTACGGAACCGGAAAGATCTGTGGGAGACAGTATGTTTAATAAACGAGGCGATGTTTAAGGATTACTAATTTAATTTATTCTTATGCTCGTTGACTGCTCTCGGAGGGACGCGTGCGTTGCCAGGGAAGTGTGTAAAACGGAATACATGCACTGGGCCGCTGTATTTTAAAAGCTAACGCATGCGCAGATTGCATCCCAGTTACCTGCGCGAGCAAGCACCACTTGCAATCGCTGGAGGTCTCACGCATGCGCAGATCGCAATGGAAAGTCCAAAAGAATGAGGAGTTAAGAAACTCTACAGATCATTCCTTTTGCCACGATAGGGTATAATTTGTTTTTTTTTTGCAAAATAATATTTTCTATTTTTTAAGATTTTTTTGAAGTAAATCTTCTTTGATCACGGAGTGAAAGGAAAATTTGCCCAGTTTTGCGTAACAGAGAGAAAGCGAACGGAAGTAGTGATTTCCCCCGCCATCCCTCCAAATCGTCGCAATGGTGAGGAGACAGCGAGAGGGAGGAAAAGAGAGCGGGGAAACCCTGTGACTTGCGTCATATCCGTGAAAAAGTTGGATGATTGTCCACCTTTGGTCGACCCCCCCCCCTTTCTCACCAGACCAGGGAACATCTGTCAATGGTTATATGTGCTGCAATATTTGCATTACAGTGTAGACAAAATAGCTTTTGCAGCAAAAGCGTGCCTTTTTAAAATATTTCCTTATATTGTTGGCCACATGGTAATGTTTTCGGCAGCTAATTTGTTTTTTTAATTTTCATTTGCGGTGAATTATTATTGATTCTAATCAAAATGCCTAAATCAAATGCACAATAACAACTGTTAGTTGTCGAAACATTTCGATTTGTGTTCATTTCGAACTTGAGTTAATCTTCCAGAAAAGCTATGAGCGGCTCAGCTTCTGGCAAACTGAAGTTAACGTTAAAATCACCACCCAAAATCCTGGGAACCGAGAGATAGTTTTTTTAAGAAGAGCCGAACCACCTTCGGTATAAGGTAAAAGTACAAAATGAAGGAAATCCTTAATTTTTTTTAACTGTTTGATTCAGAGAAATGTATGCGACCACCAAAATGACTGCTTGTCCATTTTCAAACACAACGAGCCCTGAGACTTTGACATTTGAGCGTAAGAATCGCAAGTTTATTCTGGATGCAGTCTAATAAGACTTGCTGGCATGTGCGGAAGGCTGACGGCTCAATTGCTATTAGAGTTGGACCCCGATACGAGGAAAGCGTAGGGACACCATCAATGGCATGTTTAAAAATTAGAAATATTAGAGAAAATCAAAAATACCCGTTTACTCAATAAGTTAGTTTTCTTTAATCGAGAAATCTTTGTTAATCGCAATTAAAAATATTATATTGACAGCAACAGGAATTAACCTCAAAGTATGAAAATGATACGCACTTAAATATTTATTCAAGTTGTATTTTTTTAAGAATGATAAGCTTTGTCAGACGCTTAACAGGAAATATAATTATTAATACATAGTTTACGCATATATAAATATATCCTCAGATTTCACACACAACGAGCCCTGAGACTTTGACATGTGAGCGTAAGAACCGCAAGTTTATTCTGGATAAAGTCTAATAAGACTTGCGGAAGGCTGGCGGCTTAATTGCTACTAGAGTTGGACCCCGAGACGAGGGTAGCGAAGAGACACCACCAAGCTCGCTGATTGGTCAAATCAAATAGCGCCCGCTTCTACGACTTCCTGTTACGCATGTTTGTCCCTTTTCACGAAATCACTCCAACAAATATCCAGCAACCGAGAGTAAAGATGTTACACATCAAAAAAGAGTTTCGTGAAAGAAAAAGAAAAGAAACACTAGCAGAAAGTCCAGTCGAAAAAAGTGATTAAAAAACCAAAAAAATAGTGCAAATTCATCAAGCGCTACTGCCAAATTTCGATCAGAGTACATGAGAGAATATCGAGCACGGAAAAAAACATTCCAAAATATTCTCTTAATGCCGAGTTTAATGACTGATGATGGGAATGCTATTGAGACTCATCTAATGCCAGCACAGATTAATACGGACTTTGTGAACCACCCTGTGCAGTCAACAAGTTCAGAGCCCTCAACAAGTCTAGTTCGAGTTGGAACTAATGCATGTGAATCAATAATAAATTCTATCTTACATTACAAAGACTATGATTCCCATAAAAATGCTCACAAAGATTTCCAAAAGCGATTCGTTGATAATCCTTTCGGTCACGGGTGTTCGATTTGTGATAGATTATGGTTTAGAGATGATTTGAGAATGGGCCTGTTGCTGAGCATAAATATATTTTACAAAATATTTTCACGGGAATTAATTTAGAAGACGTTAAAGAGTGCTACAATTGCCGACAAAGTTTAAATAGGAAAAGTATACCAAATTTATCAAAATATAATGGTTTTGTATATCCAGATATCCCAGCACATCTTTCTACTTTGGATATGGTATTAGAAAGACTCATTTCTCCACGAATACCTTTCATGCAAATTAGGCGATTGAGACATTTACTCGGTCAGTTTGGAATATTAGGGCAAATAATCAATATTCCAGTATCCGTCAATACAATGGTCAATCGACTGCCACGGAATGTTGATGATGATTACTGTGTCAATGTTCACATGAAACGGAGGAAAATTAACAGAACTAGTTATCTGATGGGTTTGGTTACTAAAAGAAACATCAAAACATTGTTGCAATATTTAGTAGCTACTCCACTGTACAGAATGTATGATGTTACAATCGATGATAGTTTCTTCAATTTCAAACAGAGTGCGTCTCAAGTTCTGCAAGATGAAATCAGTGAAAATATAAACATTGAAGAGAGTCTTACAGCCCAGCAACAAACGTTGTTATGGAATGAAGAGAAATATCTTTGTACGGCTCCTGGAGAAGCGAATGTACCAAGAAGCTTGTTATTTGATGAACATGCTGAGGAGCTCTCTTTCACATCAATTTACTTGGGTCATTTTAGAAACTTCAGGGAAGGAGTTACAGTTACACCATTTATGATGGACACGAGTGAATTAAGACATGTTGATCGTCGTGGAGTGACCCCACAGCATTTGCTTTATATGGCAATGAAAATTATGCGATTGAGAGTTTTGGATTCGCTTACGGTTGCCTATGAATTTTGAATTTTATTTGAATTTAATAAGTTCCCCCAGCAGTTTAATATATTTAGATGTATTTCTGCACTTACGACCAACGTCGCCAAAGAAGTTTCACTTCTATCGCTGGCATTCCACGCAACATTTTTTTAAAAAAATAAGTTAAAACAGATGCGTTTTTATGAAAAAAATTTCTAAATCGTAGCGTATGAATTTATTTTCGTGTTATTAAAACGATATTTTTTACTAAATAATGTCATGTTTTTTCATTTTAAATCAGTCGTTTATAAAATAAAATGACAAAAACTTTTTTTTCCTACGATTTTTTTAAAAAATACTCAAAATTTTAACTCAACATTAAATAACTTCGTCATTTATTAAAATTATCGTACGAAACTTTTTTTACGTTTGTAGAATAATGTTATCCAATTTCTGTGCGAAGATTGAAAAAATTGCTTAAAAATTGCGGATTTTAAAATTATTTGTGATTTGCGTAAAATACCGTTTTCGCGAGAAATGATTTAAACAGTCTTTTCTGTACATTTTTATTTTAAAGTACTTTTTTTTGCAATTAATGTGTGAAATTTCAAAATTTTAACATGAAAGTTAAACATTCTAAAAAAAATGAAAACTTTAAAAAAAATTCTCAATTGCGTCAAGGTACTTTACAGGTTGTTTTTACTTTGGTCCCGTTCACTTTGCGTTGGCTTTCTCTTTGAAAGACGGGAAAGGTTGAGGTAGTTTTGAGTCTTACGCTGCGTAGTAAAAAGGGGAATTTGTCTCATAACACGGGACGCTCATTCATATAACGCTTCACAACCGATAGTTTTTTTTTTTCTTTCTAAAAGATTGATTTAATGAAGAACAGTAGAAGATAAGAAAAAAATACCATGAAAAAAATCAAGGAAATATTCTTAAATATATTTTTATCACATAGTATTATTTTCTTTTTGAATTTTATACTGTGAAATGAATCAATATTGTTGCGTTTAAATAAAAATTATTTTTAAAACTTTTAGTATCAGTGATTTAAAAAATAAAAAGCCAATAACTTTTTTGAACAAACCTTAATAAAACACTCAAAATACTTAATAATTTCTTCTTTTATAAAGATAATTGCATGAAACTTTTTCCCCGTGTGTCGGAACATTTCAAAAAATCCTCACAATTTTACTTCAAGATTTAAAATAGTAGTGAAATTTTGTAATTTGAAAAATTTCTACTTTTCAGTCTATTTTCAAAATACAACTATTTTTAAAAAGGCTACATTTTCGTTTCCGGAACTAAAAAATTGCAACGAAAGAATTGAAAAGTGAGTGAGTGATTTATAAATTCGCACTGTTCGCCTATTCAAGGGTTTTTGGCGACGGACCTCCAAATTTTCAACCATGGTCAAGTGATGAGGACGACACATGAGCCTTTCATCCATCTCTCTTAATTACCAAACCATACCAACGTAAGAAAAAATTTCAAAAAAGGGAGTTTTTATGACATAGTTAAAGAAATCACTCACATCACGCGCATACACACACACACATAAGTGCTATCGGCCTGAGGGAAACACGAAATTTTCATGGGGATGAAGTTATTCACTCGGTAAAAGCCCGTGCAACGCCGGGCTAAGCGAAGAGGAAAGAAACAAAGAAGTAAAAGTAATT
The DNA here is from genome assembly GCA_019973975.1 of Trichonephila clavata. NCBI lineage: Eukaryota > Metazoa > Arthropoda > Arachnida > Araneae > Nephilidae > Trichonephila > Trichonephila clavata. The sequence continues at coordinate 110,603 of BMAO01024824.1, forward strand.
TCGAAAAATTATATTGGAAGTGCTGATTTTGTGAAGAGATGGGAAATTGTTAAACGAGAAAACCATTTATACGCACTCATGGGCCTTGCTCTCACATCGTACGCGTCACACCCACACAAAAGTGCTGGCGTCAGAAAGAAAGGAGGAAATTAACATGGAGATTAAGTTATACCCTCGGTAAAAGCCCGTGCAATGCCAGGTCGGGTCAGCTAGAATGCATATAGATTTTGATTTAAATTAATTTAACATTAATTTGTCAATGATATTCTGAAGCAAATATAGATTGGAGGAGAAAGATTAGAGCAGAGACTTATTTCTAACTTCGGATTTAGAGTATTAATTTTAAAAAAAGAGAACTTTTTAAAGTAAAAACTGCATTATCTTTTAGCAAATCGAATTAAATTTTATTTTAACGAATTGAGCAAAAACTTCTTTTACAGTAGATGCATATTACAAATTCATACAAAAAATATCTGATAATTTCAAGTTTAACTTTTAGCAAACAATTTTCTTTAAAGTAAAAATTCAAAAATAAATTATATCACATAATGTAACCGGACAAATTACTTATTTTATTATTAAATTAAATTTCTTTGTTAAAACTACTTTTCAAAGGTAAAAGTAATATAATTCGCAATTGTTTTGTACTATTTATGAAACAACTATCGAATACATGAAATATTTCTTTCCATTTCTAAGTAAAAATTGAAATTTTTTTGAATTGACAAATATTTTTTTAAATTTTGTGTTTATGTCAAGCAAACAGGAAAAAATTTAAGCGACATTGATGAAAATAACACTGCTTATTAACAAATCTGTAAATTAAATAAAAGTAGAAAATTCATATTGATTTAATGCTCATAAAAACGAAAATGATAGAAAAAAATTGATTACTAGTTCTAGTTTTTGAATTGCAAGAATCGAGTGCCGAAGTGTAGGGCAATAAAAGTAACTTAAAGAAAATTCACAACACCAGTAAAAGAAAAAAAAGGCGTTATATGGACAAGGTTACACTTGTTTGTTTCACACTGTCTATATCTTCAATAAGAGTTACTGTTCGTTTATATCTGACTGTCTCATTTTTTGTTTGTTTTATAATGCCTTGAATTTGTGTAAATTGACCAGACAACTTTTGCTATGAGTGTAGAGAAGCAATCAGACACAAATTATCATGCCACTGATTGGAACAACATATCCCTATTACTTTGAATCAGATAGGAAACCCAAGAAAAATCAGAGGCATTACATATTGTTTGAAACATTTGTGCCAGCAACCTGTGAAATAGGAATAATGGGAAAGGTCATTTAATGCCCTTTTTAAAGCCTGTTATTAAAAGAGAATCCACAAATAATTCAACAGACTGCTATTTCTGATATGACACCATCTATTCAGCAAATATTTAAAAAGAAAAGGAATATAACCTATTGGAACATTTCCTCAATGATTCAACTTGTACTGCAAGGAGAAAGTTTACTTTAAAATCCAAACAAGTATAAATTAAATTGTGAGGAAGCAACAAATGATACCGATGATTGTCCTTTAAATGATGTGAAACTTATACACAAACCTCACAAAATCATTCGAATGAAATGAATGACTTGGTTACAGATTTAGCCTTTCCTAAAAACAAAGATGAGCTGTTAGCATTAAGATTACAACATTGGAAATTACTTAAATGTTCATGTTAGAACCTTAGTCTACCAGGCTAGAAAAAAAGGACTTCCTCCCCTTTCTCTTGCTTTGAGATACACCAGTTTCATGCACAAACATTTATGATCTGATGTAGGCTCTCTCCATAACCTCTGATCCCAATGAGAGATGCATTTTTATGGATTTTTCATAGAAAGGTTTTAAAGTTGTTCTAAACAAGGGCATCATGTTTCCTCCTATTTACATTATAAATGTTATTCACATAAAAAAATATTTTTGATAACATGAAGGTTTTACTTACTGCTATAAATTACAGGACGTTTGAGAAGTAAATTTAAGGTGACCTCAAAGATGTGTCTTTTCTATTATGATTACAGTTGAAATACACAAATTATTGTTGCTTCAATTTGAGAATGGAACAGTAGGGCCAGTGAGTTTCATTACATTAAAAAAAAAACTTGGCCGGTAAGGAAAACACTACAACACAGGTCAGCAACCTTACAGCAGTGGTGTGCCAAACCAATCCACCAATGATTCAGGGTGCCATGCAGTAAAAATATTTGAAATAATGCGATTCCTATGGCAATGAATGCAGGGTAAGAAAATATATGCCAAAATACAAATTTAGATTATATTAAATCTATTATATAGAGATTTATTATACATTAATTATCTACATCATTTAAAAAGATATTTATTAGCATAAAAATAAGCAACATAAAAGATAACTATTCCTTCAACATAAGTAGAAAAAATTAAAACTGTACATATTATATATATCTCTTTTATATAAGAATATTTATTGAAATAAAAAATAAACATAAAATTTAAGTATTCCTACAACATAGCTCAATAAAAAATTAAAATTTTAATGCGAATTTTGTCCTTGAAAAGTTCTACTTAATATTGCAATATAAGGGGTATAGTTAGTGATTTTCTATTTGATGCATGATTCTAAATGTCCAGTTGTTAAACCACTTCTTTGTAGACTTAAAATATATTTTGCATGAGAAAAAATTTGTTCACTTATTAATATAGAACTAAAAATGACAAAGCAGAGCACATGCAATTTTCTTCAAGCAATTAAAACTATAAATGTGCATGTAAAGTAGTTTCACATTCTCTATGGAGTTTGTGTGTATTACCACGAGTATTTACAGCCGTGTTTCTCAATGCAAGTCACATGTCCAACAGGTAACTTAAAAAATAAATTCAGGACAGGACAGACAGACTTTTTAGTAATTTCCTGCAACTTTTATAACAATATAATAAAAGAATACTAAAACGTTTTTTCCTCATATGTACTACCTAGATTGTGAAAATTCTGTTGTTTATGGTCCTGAGTTCTGCAAAGTAATTTTATACTCATTAGTGCAATGTTTTTCACAACTAAGTGCAATGAAATGGAATGAATTGGATTTAGATGACAGTCTTAAAACAATATAATAAAGCACCTTTCTCCTTCTGTAGGGGAAAAAAAACTTAAAAAGAACATTTTCAAAAAAAAAAAAAAAAAACACTTAAGACCTATGATATAATATTTCTCAGAGAAAACCAATCTTGAAAAAATAAATGATCCAGAAAGCTTGTCAATGAAGAAGGAACAAGTTATCAACATACCAAAAGATTCAACCTTAAAATCTAAATTTAAGGAGAGACAACTCCTAAATTTTAGACTGCAAATTTGCATAACAAACAGAAGTTTCTCACTCAATAATAAATATTTTAATGTCATTCTGAATAATGTATTTAAGTTTAATATACTTCTCATTTTATGTGATAACAAAAACAAAGTATAGAAACAAACTAACACAGACATGAAATATGACAGCAAATAGCTTCAATAAACCTAAATTTCAACAGCTCATGTTAAAAAAATGAAATCCCAGTTACTAAATATAATACAAGGATAGAAGATATCAGGAACACGAACTAATGCTATTAATGAGTAAATTACTTGAATATTATGTTAAAATTTTTTATAAACAATACAGTATCTTCCTTAAAGTATTTTTACTTAAAGTGCTTAGAGCACATTGATCAAATTTAAATATTATCTTGATATCCCCCCCCAAAAAAAACACTTTATTAGTCTTTAAGGTTCTGTGAGTCGACAAAGTTTGCCTTATAGCAATCAAAAATCATCCTTTGGAAAATATTTATAAAGACTATGAAAGTTCGTAGAACAGTGTAATTTACAGTCATTCTAACTCAGAAAAATTTATATACTTGTATCATTTAATGAAGAACACACTTTAACAAAAGCACAAAATTTCATACTATTTTCTGCAACTTCACTTAATCCATCACATCTTAGAAGTTCATACTGATTTAATGCATCATTTTCTCTAATAGCTGATGATAGATTTCCCAGGCTGGAAGGTGGGATTGATAATGACCACTGTAAAACATTGAAGTATTTTTAAATAACATGCATTATAAAGTTATTATCATGTTTAGATATGTAATAATAAAAATTCAATACTTTGCAGGAAATAAACATTAATTCAGGGGAGTTACAGATAAATTTCCCTTATAAACGGCATCCTACAGCTAAAATAAATGAACAGATTAACACCAAATTGTTATAAGGACTATACATGAGAGAGATTCGCTGATGAAATTTTTAAAAAATTAATTTTAAAAATGTCCACTAGGAAGAGCTTTATATGAACAAACAGCAAACAAAACAATGGAAATAACCCACACCGAATGCATAAAAAATTCGAATTCAAAACAAGTTTTATACACAGTAAAACCAAGAAAAGCAAAGGATATCAATCAGTTCTAGGTGAAAAAAAAATCCTGAGATTGGACAGTACGATTTTCGGTTAAGAGGTAACATAAAAAGGATGTGGCTTATATTCAAGGTGTGTTTGCAACATTGGCCGATTTGAAGATCTGCAATTCACTCCAGAAACGAGAAACATCACACCAGACATTATATAATTACGATCTGCTATTAAAAATACTATCCATCATTTTAAAAATTTGTTGGTGCACTATGGCGGCTCCATTATATTGTTTTGAGAACACAATTAACACAACTGTTCTACTCGTGACATTTGTTCATAATTTGTACCTGTTCTACCAACTATATATAAATTGTGTTTTTTTAAAATTCACCTCAGGCATCCTATTACTAAACTCCCTGTCTTCATTTAATGTGGTTCTATGACACGGTGGAAGTCCTTCGACAATAATCCTTTTTTTTTTTTTTTTTGCTTCGAAGAGTAATGTTAATGAATGATAGGCTTGAATAATAAAAAAAACTGCTGAATTCAATGTTTTAAAGTATGCTGCTGAATTAAAAAAATTACTTCCATTTCTCACCATCACATACAATTTTTTACAAAATAAGAAATTGGCACAAAAAAAAGAAGCCCAGAGTAATAAAAAAATTATTATTATTACAATGAATTGAACATTTTACTTCTTAGAATTAATAAAATAATTTTTTGTGGTATATACTCATAATTTTATGCTTACTTTTTTTCTGGTGTCACCTCTTTTTTCCCCTTCTCACTAGGATTCCCTGGACTCGCTTTTCTGATATGGCTAATATGGTTTTGCGTTTGAGCATCCCACAGTAGTCTGCTAGCTTAGGGACGTTCTACGTTTCTTGGTAATGTCTCCCAATATTAAGGCTTTTCTGGTTAAATTTTTCGTCCTGCTCTACACTGTAAGCTCTCAAGGTTTCAGGAAAATAGTCAATATGGCAGTGTAAAAAAAGAACTTTTAAGCTCATCTTACATCCTTGAGCTTTATATGAAGCCGACAGGCATTAAACAATGAGTCTGAAGTCAAGGACTGAAGTACTCTACAAAACTTGTGCACTACGTTCTTGAAGGAGTCCCAAGCTTCTCTTTCCTTTTCCCCATTGTTTCGAAAACGAGTGGACCAGACAAAAGTTTTCGTATGCCAGGGCCAGTAAAAACTCTTTTCATCTTCGATTCATTCAATTTCGAGAACTGAACCATTTTTCCATCTTTTGGAAGTGATTTAAAAAAAAATTTCATAAGCCTAATTTAATATAAAGTGGTCGTAATAAAGATTTTCTTGATGAAACTGAAGTCGTATTGGTGTATCTTCTTGCACGCTAAGGTTATAGTGTCTCGGTCTGATTTCGTCCAATGCACCTTTTTGGCGCTACTCTCCCACATACATAGAAACATTTTCAATATTTTGTAAAACCTGCCTCCTGGTACAAGAATATGGCTAGTATGTTTTAAAAACTCCACAAACCATCCATTAATACTCTTGATATTTATTTTCACAAGAATTTAGCCATATCATTATAGTTTCCTTCCATACTATAGGAAGAGATGTAAATACATTTTCATCATGCAACAAATGAATCAATGAATAGATGCTACTCAGATGAATCATTCTCTACTTCAAAACAATGAACCTTTACACATCAACAAAAAAAAATTAGATTTCTCTCTTTGAGAATAAAATGAGTAAATTCTTTCTCTTGATATCTGTACCATGAAAATTAGTCCCCAAATGATATAAGTATTTTTTCTTTTGCCTTTATCCTTCCAATTCGACTGCATATTTGGAAAGGCCTAAAATCTCAAACTAGGTCATTGATTTAGAGAAAGAAGTAGAAGTCCTTTGTCAAAAAATATTCTGAACTAGATTCGACCTGGGAAAGTAATTTGTTTCTATTCTCCAACTCACTCAGGATATCACCCAAACTGGAAGGTATAATGCTGTAGAAAGCATGCTTTATCTTAATCCACAAGCTTCAATTTGAAGTAAGCAAAATAAACCTTCTTCATAAAACCATTTATGTTTATTTGGTGACTTTTTATTGCATATTCTCTACAAATACAACAAAATTTATCTGGAGAAACAGCGCAATTACTTGGAAGTATATACCAAAAACAAGTAATATAAATTTTTTTTCTAAAGTCAATTCCTACTTCGTTGGGAAAACATAATGGCACCATCTGTTGCAGCCAGTTGTAACTTTAACAGAAATAATGCAGAATAAATTTAAAATTAAAAAAAATTTAATTAATTAATTTATATTTGAAAAAACTGTATTAACATCAAGTGTCATCCACTACAAGAATAAAAAATTGTATTTGAACTTAAATGGATGAATAGAAAATATTTTATTAACGATTGAAAATTTGAACAAGATATAAATATAAATATACATATATACATAGGGAGAGAGTGAACTAATAGTAAGAATTGAATAAATACACGTTTTGAATGATGAATGTAAACTAAGTTGTGGCTTTATGTTGCAAGAGATAATAGGTTTATTTAGCTTGTTGAAACATAATCTAATCTGACAGTAGGTTTGTTTATACTTATTGTAAGTACCCCAGAGAACAATATTCGCTGCAATTTTCTATAAACTAATTAAACAAGTTAAAACATGATCATTTGAGCTTCCTCCTAATGAGAAACTGACATATCCAACCCCCCCCCCCTTCCCCCGAATCATTCTTATAATTTTATTTCGTTTGTTGCTGAGCCCAGATATAATTAGTAAAATTAATGTGAGAAGTCATGCTTTTATGGAGGTTTTTAAAATAAAAAATCGAAAGCTAGATTTTAAATTAAATAGAAATTTCAAATGCTAAACTAAACTAAAAGACTTGAATTTCACACACAAAAAATTGAAGTGATGAAATTTTTTAAATATTTTTTCCGGTTTTAGTTAAGTTAAAATCTATAAGAATAATGAATAATTAAAAAAAATTCTTATACAGTTTTAAGTTGCAGACCTCAATAACTTGATCAAAAAGTAGTCAATAATTGCTCAAACTGATCATGCATTTCATGTGAGTCATTTTCTTTGTTAAATTTGTAGTTTTACTATGTAAAGCACCTCTACCGGACATTTTAAACCATTTTTTTTAAAATTCCCCTAGAGTGCATCTTGTCTATAGATCATATACTAAATTTGCAGCTATCTGTTCACTCGTTTTAGCTGTAGGATGTCATTTACAGGGAAGTTTAATTATAACCATCCAGTATAATGTATATGATTACATCTATTATGAAATTTTAGAATTATAAATAAAACAAAGTTTTTGAACTCATCATTAAAAAATTATGATAAGTTCTAATAATTACAATGCTTCTGTTCGTTTAAAACAAAACAAAACAAAAATGTTAATTTTTATGTTGATAAAAACAGAACATAATTATGTTTTATGAATGATCACAGTACATTCTATTCAAGATATAGAGTTTCTAACTCAAATTATAAACAAATAAAAACTTATTTATTAATATATGGTATAATATTATTTTCTAAAGAGTTTTAAATATACTAACTACACAATACTAACACTATAATTAGCATGCAACATTTTTGTTTGTATTTTAAAAAATTCCTAATACAATTATAAAATGTTACACTTTAAAGAGAGACTTTATCTTTAAGGTGAAGGAATTTCAAGGGCATAATACTTGTTTTTTCTACCTTAAATTAAATGAATAATTGAGAAAAATAACTATTTCTAATGAAGCTTTCCTCCATTGAGGTAGCAAAAAACAATATATAAGTTAAGTATAATGCACTTAATTTTATCATTTTAAACATTACAAATGTGTTTCAATCAATAGTTTGAAATAACATTATTGCAAATTTTCTAACCATACAAAATTAAAAAATACATTTAATCTATTTTTTTCTGTAGAAATTCTGTGCCAATAACAAATATTTTGCTTAAACTTAATAATCCTACACCATTACTAATTTGATTTCATTATTATTGTTCTTGCAATTATTTTTGTAAAAATTTCACATAAGCAATTATTTAAAAGTACATGAGAGCTTTACTGACATCCAAATAATGTTTTAATTTAGTTATAAATTTAAAAATAAGTAATAAGTTTTTAAGAGGTAACAAAAAATAATTTTAAAGATAACCAGGTCACAGGAAAATTTTTTTGGCAAGCACTGCCCTAGGGTGAGGCTTAGAAGCATGTCACGAGGCTCAAACATCGATATGTGCTGTAAGAATGAGCGGCAAAGTCTAAGCAGCTAGTTGAAAATTTTATACTGAGCATGGACAGAAAATATAAATCTTACACAGCAGTCAGAGGTGATCATATCCCTTATAACAAACTGAATTTTTCTTTCCAGCCATCAGTCATAAGGATGTTTCGGTCTTCAGTCAAATTATACTAGGTTGAGATTAAATTCTTTATTAATATCGCACTCAGAAGTAACACGAGGGCTGTTGGCGACGGATAGCGTAACTTCCAAGTATTCTCGAATTTAATCTTTCTATAAAGTTCTTTTTATCTTTTTTTTTTTTTTTGGAAAATTTTGTTTATTATTCCAAGAATTCTTTTGACTTGGGTATTTTATGTTGTTATTTATGTCGATTATAAGAACACTTTTGCTTGACGTTACATTAGGAAAAACCACCTTGTCCTTAATTTTTGCACAACTGTATAAGGTAAGAAAGAAATATGTTGCCCACTTCAGAAGGCTCTAGAATCCGTTCTATTGATCCAAATGAAATAAAATTTGAACTACAGATAATTCAAAAAGGATGCGCTTGACATTAATAAAATAATTAGTGCAAAATTCCCTCAGTAGGTGACACTATAACACAAATGGTATTTATTTGCATATATCCAAAATCAGAAACAGCATTTTTGTTGCGGAGCATGCCTATAAGCATTATTGTTTGGATAAAAGAGAAAGACGGACATCCACAGAGTAGTTGCTTCTCTGCATGCATATCATGTCTACGTTGAAAGAAAAAGTGCTGTTGGTGAAATTGTTCAGCCAGAACCAGCAGAACTCCATTGTTGCTGTGAAAAAATTACGCCGCATGATGCAGATACGAAGAGGTCGAAATTTACCAAATGCCCATGCAAGATGATACAGAAATTCGAAACAACTGGGCATTATTCCCAGGAGTGGATGAAAGCAAATTCCATCTTCTAGATATAAAAAAAAATGTGGCTACTGCGGTCGCTGAACCCAGCTGTTAGTCACCGGATGATAGTGTGCAGAGGCAGATAAGCGGCTGGCGGCCACCAGGGTGCTCCAAGCTTGATGGATTCCAGTTATAAACTCAATGTGTGACAAAAAAAATCTTAAACTAATAACGAAACCCCAATGATTTCCATGGATTTGAGTCGTGTGGCAGTCCTAACCATATTTCTTTCATTTATATGTATTGCTGCTGTAATAACTTGAATCAGCTTATCAAAACAATTTATTACAAGGAAAATGAACTTGAATATTTTTACACTCGTTCCGAGATTGGTATCACAGTTAGTCTCTTTTACAGTAAAGTTCAGCTCGTCTCAAACATCTACTTTATCTTGAGAATCACGTGAAGTCGACACCTTTTTATCGGTAGTAGAGGCCAAAGTCGTTCAGCTTCGCTGATCGACTCTAATCGTGGGTGCCAACGCAGTGGGTTTCTCGTTGTATATCGCTAGGGAGGTCTCTGAACGGTTCTCTCTCTCAAATTCTCACGCCGTGCATTTTAAAGTCCAGGCTGCTCCTGGTTCTTCTTTTCGGCTTTCCTTTATCCCTTGTTCGTCGGCTCCTCAAAGCGTGGGAAATTTCCGATGCATAATGTGGACTGTCCTCCTCCAGACACGCTGTCGACCGGGATGCGTGAGAAACGGAAATTCCACACAGGCCGGGGAATATGTCCACTCCCGGATTCTACGGAATGGTAGTGGGAACAGAGGTCAGAATTCTTGACCACCCATTTAGGCCACTTTTTCCCAGCAATTAGAGAAAGGAAAGCGGGCACATCACACTGCAATCCATACAAAATTTTCGCAAGAGTTTTTTTTTTTTTTTGCACAAAATTTATTTTGAGCAAACGAATACCATTCAAGTCAAACAAGTTCATTTTTAGTTCACAGTCTTGGTTATTTGCTCTCGGATACATCTTACACTGATGAGGGGATAAATCCCATCACCAAAAAAAAATTATTGTCGACGAATGAAGCTTCGCAATGCATTTGTGTAGGTAACATATTTAATTGATTAAAGTTTCAAGATCATAGGTTAATGTAAGTATGAGAAGAGCCATTTCAAATCTGAAATGATGGTACATTAAAAACTGTTGAAACCGCCAGAATTTTAAATGCAAGCATGCAAAGGTGCATACAATGTGTCGTACAAGTACCGCATATCAATTTGTGGGATAGAATCGCATGCCTGCTGCTCTTCGTAGGTCATAATAAGGTTGTTTAATTCTGGTTGTGGACAATACTGTCGTTGCTATCCAGTGATGTCCCCTTCGTGATCGATTGGAGAAAGATCTGATGACCTAGCAAGCCAAGATAACACATTGACACTCTATAGAGAATGTTGGGTTACGAATGGATATGGGGCTGCATGTGATCCTCTTAACAACCTTTGAATGTTTATAAATGGCAATGCAACAGTTTGAATCACCAGACTGACGTACAAGTTTGCAGTCAGGGTGTATGAATTAACCTCGAAAATGACCCGGTAGTCAAAGAAGGTTGCTCGCGCCAGACTATAACTCTAGGTGCAGGCTCAGTGTGTCTGGGCGCAGAAAGGTTGTTTGCAGGTGCTGACCTGACATTTTAATCAATAAACACTCATCGCTGCATAGCGTAACGTACACCCCCGCATCACAAAGGAGGCAGGCTTCTAGGGGAGGGGGAGAGGAACAGCCTGACTGATGCTTTGAGGCCCAAAACTTGACTTTTCAGGAGGGCACTAGTATTAATACATTACGCCGTGTTACGTACTAAATCGTTGGCATCAAGACAGAAATAGCTTTGATCATAAAACACAACACATCGCCTCTAAGTTCTTCAATGATCTCTAATGTGACATCACTGAAGTCACAGATGTCAGTGGTTTGGAGCTAATGGTATGATCGCTACAGGGCGTCTGGCTGGGAGCCATTTCTAAAATAATTGATTTGCTATAGTTCACTGTCTCACTCTGGTGCCGAAAAAAGGCTGTAATTTCTGCTGTAGATGCACTACGATGTTCCCCAGCCAATATGGTGAATACGGCGGTCTTCTCTGTCAGTGGTGACCCGTGCGAGGTTGAACCATAATTTTCCTGAGGTAAAGCTATCCCAGAACCACTGCTGCCAACAATTATACACAGTGGATAGCTTTCTCCAAGTCTTTCAACAATTATCTCAGAAAGAAAATCCACCATTTCTTATCCTTATAACACTGCCTCGTTCAAACTCAGTGAGCTGCTGATAATGGATTCTTCATCTTCTTAAAGTCAGTCCGGACTAACATCAACTCACTAAGTCAAATCTCAAAGCAAATAATACTCACGAACTTTATACTACGTATTTAAAGTACACTTGATTCGTATCCTCAAAGAGATACAACAAGCGTAATACTTATGCACCTAACGCAAAATCTGAATCAAAATTATCTTTCAGATGAATAGCCACGCCTACCAAATTTCACTGTAACACAATTCCTTCTCGGTGATGGGATTTTTATCTCCATCGGTGTATTTTACTAATGAAGATAAATGAAACAAAATGAAATTATATGGTAAAAGATATGTCTAGTTTAAAGCAAAATATCTCAAGCTAGTTGAATTTAAGCCTTAATAACAAGATTAAGATTAATAAAAGCGGTCCAGGCTGAAATCCATGATGCGAATGAGGAAAAAAAACCCACCATAATACTGATGGCACACACAATTTCCCTTTTGTAACAGACAGACAAACAAGAAACTTCCATAATGACCATGATTGGAAATACAATACACCAGAGAATAAATGCTGCTAGCAAATCCTTATAGCAAGTTGAGTGTGAATTATTAAAAGGATCTTATCTGCTAAAATCTCTAGAAAACTATACACAAAATTTCAGAAATGAATTTGGAAAAATGGAACAAAGAGCGACTGATTTATCAGGGCTCTCGTTTAAAGAGGAAACTGGACAAGCTCGCAGGCAACAAAGGAGAAAAATTATTTTCGGTAAAAATCAGGAAGTCTCTCAGATATGAATTTTTAAAAGATTAGAAAATTTCATAGTGAATTTCTTTCATGATATATGTGATAGGACAAGAGCAGAACTATCTCAAAGGGCTGAGATTTATGAAACTGTTAAAAACACTTTACTGTATTTTTTGACGACGAATTAATATACCTGAAATTAAGAAAAAGTTACACAAAACTAAAGGAAACTTACAAAGATGATATTAAATCTTTTGATTTCAACGATATGAATTGGATCAGTTTTTACTATTTTTAAAAGAAAACAATGATACACAATGAAGACCCCAATAGAAATTTATCCAGTTTCAAGAGAAATCATAATGTGGAGATACTTTCCCGAATGTAGAAATACTTTTGAAAATATTTTTAACAATACGATATCGAATGCATAAGGTGCGAGATAGATCTTTTTCAGGTTTAAAGCGTGTTAAAAATTATTTAGGAAGTACTATGGGAAAGAGGAATTGAACAACGTAGCCATATTATACAGAGTGATTTCCTATCAAACCGTCAAACTTGCAGGTATGTAGTGGATGCGGAGACAACTCTGAATCACATACGAATGCAGGGTCGCACATTCCTTAGTTGCAAGCTATGGTGCAAAGAAGCAGAGAAAATAACAAAAACAACAACAGGTATTTGGAATTACGACGAAAAGTCTTCTGGTAGACCTGACAGTAGCACTGCATGGAATTCCTTACGGTCTCAAAGATTCCTGGCCTATCATGTATATTCCCGGCAGCTACAAATATTCGAGCGATGAGATCTTCAACTGAAGGAACGGGCGTCCGTACAACAAACTTTTCATGTAACCAGAACCAGACTCATGTCCCCTTCTGTTCACACTTGCAAAGGTAGTGTGGTATGCAACACGCCTGTCCGGATAACATTGCTGGTACAACCAACGAGTGGCATGCCCATTACAATCCGTAGCCCAATACACGATCAGCATGTCCGTCAGTTCTTCGTTTGAATAAGAGTTCATCCTAATACCTCGGGAAACGGATGCAAATGATGACTTCCAGCAGGATCCGTTTTCCCGAAACCTTCCATTCAGCGCCATCAACCGCAAGACTTCCCGGAGGAATCTTTCAGAACTTAAAGAATTCCATGCAGCGCCGCTGTCGGGCCTGCCAGACGAATTCTGGTCGTAATTTCGAACACCTCTCAGTGCTGGTTTATCCACTGGGCGCCCAGGGGCTCGAGTAAGGTGAACTTAACCAGATTTTCTGGTTACTAATTTCGATCCTCCAATGCCAATGGGGCCAGTAGATCTTCTACATCCAGGGCCCGAAATGAGCTTAAATCGGCACTGTGTTGTCGAACAATCTTTCAATGAAATGTTGTCTGCCCTTTCAATTTGCTGTTGTTTCTGTTCTTTTTCTCTGCTTCTTTGCACCATGACTCGCAACTACGGCATGTGCGACCCTGGATTCCTATGTGATTCGGAGTCGTATCTGTACCCCCTACACATCCTGTAAGTTTGCCGGTCTGGTAGCGAATATCCCTGCATATAGAACAAAATGTTTTGGACAAAAGAGATACAGCAAAAATAATTGATGAATTTGCAAAAGAATCAAGAGAACTAAAGTTATATACAGTGTATTCAAAAAGTTCCAGGACTGCCGCTAGTAAAACAGTACAGGTAGCGCTATCTCTGCGCAATTCATGGAGCGCGTAGCAACAACCTTCTCCGACGCATGCGCGAAGTTTTATTCCGTTTGGATGAGTTCCAACTTCTCAGCGTTCACTCGAGTGTGGTGTGTCATAGTGGTCGTGTCATCGTTAAAAAATGGAGCAAAGAACGAACATTAAATTTTGTTTTAAATTGGGTAAAACGGCCACAGAAACCTATGAAATGATTAAAACTGTTCATGGTGACGAGGCTATGAGTCGTTCGCGTGTGTTTGAGTTGTTTGCAAGGTTTAGTGATGGAAGAGAAGCGACGGACGATGATGAGAGGTGTGGTCGTCCACGTTCGAGTCGGACTGATGAAATGTCGAACGAGTGCAAGCGTTGGTGCGCTCAGACCGTCGAATGACGATAGAAATGATTGCGGAATCTTTAAACATGAGTGTAGGGTCTGTTTTTACGATAATGACGGAGGATTTAAAGAAAAAGAAACTCTGTGCGCGCTTTGTGCCACACACTCTGACTACGGAGCAAAAAGAACACCGAATTGCTTCTTCCGAAGATTTGATTGCCGCGGCCGATGAAGACCCTAACTTTTTGAAAACCATCGTCACCGGAGACGAGTCGTGGTGCCTCGAATATGATCCGGAAACTAAACGCCAAAGTTCGGAGTGGACAAGTCCGGGAAAGGGTCGACCGATGAAAGTTCGTGCGTCAAAATCAAAAACAAAGACGATGCTGCTCGTGTTTTTCGACAGTCGAGGAATTATCCACCACGAATTCCTTCGACAAGGGTCCACTGTCACTGGTGCCTTTTACAAGGATGTGCTACACCGGCTACTGAAAAGAATGCGGCGTGTGAGACCCGAAATGTTGGACAGTGGAAACTGGTGTCTCTTGCATGACAATGCACCGTCACACAAATCCATCATTGTTCAGCAATTCTTGGCGCGCAGGCAGGTTGTAACCATCGACCCCCCCCCCCCATATTCACCTGACCTGTCCCCTCCGGACTATTTTCTGTTTCCAAAGTTGAAATTGAAGATGAAGGGACAGCGGTACGCGTCGGTAGAGGATATCGAAGCGTCAGTGACAAGGGACCTGCAGAGTGTTGCAGTCGAGGCGTTCCAGAAGGCGTTCAAAGATCTTTATACAAGATCCAAACGTTGTATTGAAGTGCAGGGGGATTATGTAGAAGCTTGATATTAAATAAACTTAATTTTGCTGTGTTATGTTGTCTGTGTGCATTCAGTCCTGGAACTTTTTGAATACACTGTATATAGCAAAATTGTAAGCTCTTTAGTAAGGTCTTTAATTTTTTTTTTTTTTAGCCATTGAGTTTTATTATTAGCAATACATTTTATTTTCAGAATTTAAGGTCAGCGAATCTTTTCATTATTTTATTTTTTCGACTCTTGAGCCCAAGGGCCTCACATCTTTTACCGTCCGGGGCCTCTAACTACCTTAATCCGCCTCTGGTAGTGTGAGTGTGAGCCAGTTGTTTCCCGAGTATTGGATATGACGTTTCCACAGACGACAAATCCGTACAAAATCGAAACTGTGCACCAATTAAACGACGGGGACCCTTGAGGTTCATAAAAGTTTTACACTTCATTTCCTTGCTAGAATGGTGGTTGATGTCACTTGGCATTCTGTGGAGAGAAGAAGCCTACTTTTGCCTCGATGGACAAGTTAACACCTCCAATTATCGAAGTTGGGCAGCAGAAAATCCTCATGCTATCCGGGGGGGGGGGAAATCATGCATCCAAAAAGAGTGACAATATGGCGTTGTTTCACCGCTATTTTTATCATTCGACTGTAAAATGAACCAAATGAAATAAACATCTGTGTCGTCACAGGAAAACGGTAGATTGATATGCTGAGGGAATTTGTAATATCACAATTTCAATAGTGTAGATGCCTTCATAATATATAACTTTCGTGCAGGATAGCATACCTACTCACATTGAAATTGCTATGTGAAGCATTTGCTAAAACAACATTTTACAGATGTAAGGGGGATCACACACACACACACACAGCCGTCATTTTCCAACAGCATAGTCTCCTCATTCACCAGATATTACCCCATGCGACTTTTGCTAATAAGGTTTCTTTAAAGGACAATATCTACCGTCAAAGAAAAACAATTCTACCTGTTCTGAAGGACTGCGTTTAGCACCCTTTCCTTGATATTCCGGCAATCTTACTCAGCTGTTGAAAATATGGTACTGCGATTATAGCACGTTGCTGAACGCGAAGGGCATTATATTGAGCAGTTTTACTAATGTTACTTTACATTTTTGGACATTTTTAAAGCATATAAAAATGGTTATATGTATAACAGCATCACCTATTGGCAGAATTTTGTTCTAAATTTTTTTACAAAAAATTTCAAGTGAATCATTTGAATTATCAGTAGTTCAAATTTTATCTCATTTAAACTAATAGAACAGATTTTAGAGCCCTCTGAAGAGGGCAACTTATTTCTTGTTAGCCCTGTACATGCATGTTATATAATGGGTTGGAGGGCAAGTTCTATCGTATTTTAAATAGGCAGGTGATTTTTCTTGTAAATAAAAAATAAAAAAAACTGGCTAGTGAGCCATTCGGATTTTTTTTTTTTTTTTTAGCTGCTGTATAATATAAAAGGAGTCTTTTTTTTACCGTTCATCATTTACTTGTGACATTTAAAGTGAACATGTCAGTAGATAAAGTGCATTTAAGACACTGCATTTTGTATGAATTCCAAAAAGGAAGCAACGCATCGGTAGCATGTAAAAATTTATGTGCGGTATTTGGAAAAGATATTGTAAATGTTCGTACTTGTCAAAGATGGTTTAGCAAATTTCGTTCCGGGGATCTGAGCCTCCAAGAAAGTGATCGATCTGAACGACCATCCAAGATCGATAATGATGTTTTGCGATCCATGTTGGAAAATAATCCACATTTAACAAGTCGAGAATTGCAGAAGAGTTTGGCATTCATCATACAACTGTTAGAGATCACATTAAATCTCTTGGGTTTGTGTTAAAGCAGAGTGTTGGGGTTCCACATGAATTAACGGAAAAGAATTTGTCTGATCGTGTAAGAATGTGTTCATCACATCTGATTAGACACAATTTGGAGCCGTCATTGGACAAGCTGGTTACTGGAGATAAAAAGTGGATTCTTTACGAGAATATTAAGAGAGAAAAATCTTACTGCAAACCAGGAACATCATAAGCAACAGTTCCAAAACCAAGTATCCATCGAAGAAAAGTACTGCTTTGTTTGTGGTGGGACCTGAAAGGTCCAGTGTACTACGAGTTGCTGAAACAGGGGAAAACCATTAACACGGATCTGTACTGCAATCAGCTGGATAAATGGAATGCAGCTATCAAAGAAAAAAGGCCTGCATTAGCGTGTAGAAAAGAAATAGTGTTCCACCACGATAATGCTCGACCGCATACTGCAATGGTGGCACAACAAAAACTGAATGCGTTAGGATGGAAAGTCCTTAGTCACCCACCGTATTCACCTGACATTGCACCATCTGATTATTACCTGTTCAGATATCTGCAAAATTATTTAACGGGAAAAAAATTCAAGTTTTTTAAAAGTGTTTCTAAGGCAGTTGCTGACTATTTTAACTCCAAGGACGCGAAAACTTCTACAAAACAGGAATTCACAAGTTACCTGAAAGATGGCAACAGGTAGTAATAAATAACGGAGCATATATAAATAATTAATATTAAACGCGTATTTTTAAAAAAACGAACTCAAATATTTCTTTAAAATACGACAGAACTTTCCCTCCAACCCATCATATATATATTTGTTACCGTTTGTGAAATCCGTAATTTCATCGAATAACTAGGTATTTCATGAAATAACTGGACAAGTCAGTTAAAGTATAGAAAATTATTGAATTCTTAGAATAAAGATTACTTGATCGTTAAAATATGAAATACGGGATTCGAAAGTTCTGCTTTAGGAAGGGGTTTTCCGATTAGAAACTAGATATGGCCGAATAAAACAATTGTACTCTAGATATCAGTTCAGTATGTCAGTGAGAATTAATTTCCTTTGAAGAAGTTCCAAATATTGACATAACGCTTCGATCTGTTGAAACAGCTGAAAGTTGCGGTACTGAACAAGGATTTAAAAAGTGCTCGTGTAAAAAAATGTGTAATGTAAAAGTGGACTTGTTTCAAAAATAATAAGCAGTCCAATCCAAAGAGTCATCACTGCAATCATTGCTCTAATAAATAATGAAAAGTAAAATAAAGGTATCTCATAAAATTTAAATTAATATTCTCTTACATTTTTGTTTAAAATAGTTTACACAATGTTTTTATGAAGCAACAGTTTTTCTTCCCAGCATGTATTTTTGTGGAAAATATTTAAATTTTATCTATTTTTGCAGCATATCCTTTTTTCCCCCTCTCTGTTTAACTAATGTTAGCAATATGAGCAATAACAAAATATATTATCTGCTTTCCCTTATTATTTATCAATTATTCATCCGCAAAAGAGATTAAATGTATTTTTCGAGAGATTTTAGCAATTTGTGATCAATAAATTCATAAAATATCTTTGAAATTGTTTATTTTTTACTTTAACGATCTATCCTTAGTTATTTTATAGAATAAACCTAGTTATTTCATAGAATAACTAGGTAAAGTACGAAATTTTTCATACATAATATACTTCCTTGTCTAGTTATTTCATGAAATACCTAGTTATTCTACGAAATAACTGAATTATACACACTTTAACAGTAACATATATACACATATTATCACTGGCGTAGCTAATCCTGAGTGGGCCCCGTATCAAAATTCCTTAGAGGCTCTTTTTGGTGGGCTCTCAACATTTTACGATTTATTCTTGAACATTTTGGGGCCCCTGAGGCTTGGGGGCCCCGTATTATTGATACGGTGGTAGCTACGCCCCTACATATTATACATGCCTGTATTTTTTTATATATATTATTCAAACTATTTCATTTTACTTTTTACAACTATTACATATATAAACACTATCGCGTAAATTAGATCTAATAATTCAAATTCATCACTATGTGTATACATTTTTTTTTCTTTCTTTTCTTTATATCTAATTATCTGTAATGTAATTTTGTTATCCCTGATAAATTTTTGAAAGATTAATAATCATCAAGTTCATGAAATCTCTTCAAGCAACAAATTTACATCTTTTCATTAACAATGAAATGAGAAGGATTCATATAATATAAGTTAAAACTCTTACACTACTTTCATTAAAGTCAAATCCTTTGTGAGCACTTTGCCAATAATCTTCATCAGAAAATTTTCGCAGATTTCCATCATCAGAAGGCAAAGTTTTCTTCTCCATATTCAAGGAATTTTTCTGAAATTAATTTAACACAGGAAATAAAGTATAAAGTTATTCCACATACACAATAATAAGACAATTTAGGTAAAGCAGTAAACCACAATACTTAATATAACATAATCTACCTTCGTCTGAAAAAAATACAACTTACTACACATCATTTTAAAATTTTGCTCAAGATTTTGCAGAAATTTAAACTATTACTCGCAGAGTATCACTTAACTTTCATTTTTCTTTCCAGTAAATGAGTGAGTGAGTATTTATTTGTTCACTAACGTCGCACTCTAAGGTAATGCGATGACTATTGGCAAGGGACCTTGTAATCTGAACTTCGAACAAGTGGCGAGGACGACACATAAATTGGCTTTCTACTCTTTAAAACTTCCACACCAAGCCCAAGTGAAGATTTTAAGCCACGACAAACTAAACATTCGTCAGTTTCTCTGCATGGTGATTTTTTCGAGTACGTGTATGATAAGGGCTATTAAAAGTGAATGGTTACTTTTTAAAATTAATGTTATACACATACTTCCCCGAAATTAATACCTAATTGAAAACCAAGCCTAATCATGAATTGAAGTCATAATAAGCCTTCCCCTACCCGCCTTCAAATAAGTCTGTGAAGATAGGACATTTTAGGCTCGGGCCTCGACCTCAATGGGAGCCTCGTCTCGTTCTCCACTCAGCCTTAATAAGATAATGTTTCGAGTGAGGGAATATTAACGTCGCACTGTTCATCTACTAGATGGCTCTTGGCGACGGATCTCGTAATTTTGAACCATGGACGAGGAAGTCACCTGAGCTAGCACCCCCTCCAACTACCACACCCCACCAACGGGAGGACGTTTGAGCTCTCGACAAATTTAATGTGCATCGCTCCCCTACATGGCGGGTCTTCAGCGGTTCTGGGCGAGAACTCATAACACGCCAGTCACGAGTCCGTTACCTTGACCACTAGGCTACCGCGGCCACAAGATAATGATTCGAATAATTTCAACGGTCAAATGTTTTTAGCGCGTTTTTCACGAAGTGGAACAAAAGCGCTATTAGGACGCAAATTTCATCTTCGTTCTATATTTTGTCGTATCTTTTTCTCAGCCAATAAGCAACCAATTGACCTCGGGTTTTCGGCATTTGGTCGCATTTGTGCCCTAGATGAGCCGAATCATATTTAAATTTTCCCATAGTTTTACCGAATTTTCCTACAAATTTTCCTGAATTTTGCTAGTTTATAACAAAGTTTTCTCAAATTTTACCTAGTAAATTTATTGTTTGCAAAAAGTTTTTTAAAAAAAATCTACCAGCATTTTGGAGGAAATCTTCACAAAAATGAGGAAATCTTCACAAAAAAAGTTCAGAAAACAAGTATAAAAGGCTCTGATTTTACTTTTTTTAATTTAATTCTTTTTCAAGGAGTTAAGCAACCTGTCCGGGCTTTTGTAGCTTCTGTAAAAAAAATTTTTTTTTGTTGTTGCTTTTTTATAGTGCTGATACAGATTTGTGTCATTATTTCCTTTCAGCTCAATAGTAGTACATTTAGAGGAGTGGTACAGTACACTACTTTCTGTTAGTAAAAAGTTCATTAGTTGCATTAGTGTAAAATACAACATGTGAAAAACGCGCTAAAATTACTTGGCCATGCCAATGATTGATTTCTGGTTGTATTCACAAAAAAACTGGGAATTTCGAACGATATGTCAACTGGCTACATGGGAGGACCGTCGTCTATGTATAGGCCTAGTCCTACCACCATACCCCATCATTATTCCTTCAGTCAAAAGACGGCAGTCGGTCGAGCCGGTTTGTGCGACTGTAAGTCATACATATTTATTTGCTTCGGGTTACTGTGTGTACGAGTACTTGATAACGTTTGCTATATACTGTCTACTTTTAAGGGTGATATGAGGGGCCTACATTTGCGTAGGGGCCCAGGGCCTCGAGAAGCCTTAAGACATCTCTAGATACAACATACGGGCACATGTGACAACGGATTTGGTTGCGACTAATTAGAATGTGATATTCAATACATCGAATTTCGCAATGCATGATTAGTAGTTCTTTGTTCTTTAAATAGCACATTAATTTTTTAGTGAGGTGGAAAAAAAAACAAAAGCTATTCTGTCGAGTACAGATAAAGAATTGTAGAAGACTTCAGGAATAAGAGTCGTACAGACATCTGCGAAAGAAGTTGGCCATTAGAGTATGATAACCTGATTCAATCAATGGATGAGATAAATACTAAGAAACATAGTGTAAATCAGGTCTCGGCAGTTATTATTTCCTAAGTTGGAAAATATCACCCATGAATAGATTACAGATAGAAAATAAAGAGTTTGGTTGTTCACAGGTCTGATATCAAAGCATTCACCTTTGCAATGGCACAACAAACTAATTGCCAGAATAATTCAAAGCATCACAATACATGATGGATTACTTCTTTCAGCAATATGAATTGTGTGATCCGTTTTATGATGATGCTTCAGAAGGTGGCATGGCTGTATTTGAATAAATATTAATTATGTATATGAAAAATAAAACATTCCCTAAAAATAAGCCCTAATGTGTCTTCACAGCAAAAATTAATTTAAGACAGATTTTAAATGCAAAATTCATCCTTATTTGTTGAAATATATTTACAGATAAAATTATGCATATGAAAAAAATACTGGCTGTTACGAGAATTAAAAACATTATAAACAACAAGATGCAAAAATATATATTAATGCTTATACTGCAGTATGAATAATTATATAAAATCGGTAAGTATAATTAAAATGACAGATATTGCGGCATAAGACACGATAAAAATTATTTAAAGAACACTATTAATTTAATGAAAAAATATGCCCCCAATTTCGCCCGGCTGATTATATCATACACAAAAGGATACACACAGTAAAATTCCGAAAACTCAGCCTAATGTGGGCCCAAGGTTGGCCGAGTTTGTAAAAATGCCGGGTTATTGAGAATGGGATTTAAAAAAATAAGTACGAGTATTTCCTCAGAAAATATTGTATTGCACTTGTATGTATTGTTTGCTTGAGAATATAACAGAAAACAAACTGCCCAAATACCTTTAAACAAAGGAAAAGTACGTACTTTGTGAAAGCATAGAGCATTTATTACATGAAAATTAAAATTATTGAATACACAGTACACAGAAATTTATTTGATCTGTCACACCTCAAAAAATACTTAATGAAGGCATAAAGCTGTCTATAATGAAAATTAAGTAGCCCGTAAAAACTGGCTACCTTTTATAAAGAAATGCGTAATCTTCATTTGTCTTCCGTACTGCATTCTGCGTTTCACTGCTTCATCACGAACACGACGTAGGAACAGTATAAGTACATTACCACGCACTTTGTTGTTAAAAATACTGAAGAGCGGTTTTGACAGCCTTTACTTCCTCATTATGGAATATTTTAAAGAGTTCGTACGGTGTCCTTAACGGTAATGTCTTCACCTTTTTCCGGCACTTTTTCATTAACTGTGACAGCATCAACAATTTCTGCATCAGACATAATCTCTTTCTCGACATCGTTAGGGAACCACTGTTCGACGTCATTTTCATCAACTTTTGCATATCCTGGAAATCTTCGCAGGAGGTTGAGTAAGTTTATTTTTTCTGCATCATCTTGTTCAACGTACTCATTTCCCTCGTGATCAAGGAGTTTTCGCCAGGAACGAGCTAATGCTAATGACTCTAACTCGTTCCAGGCATACGCAACCCAGCCAACAACATCCAATAGGTTAATTTTTTTAAAGTTCTGGATAAGATCTTGGCCATCATTCTTTGGAGGAAGAAGGGAGGATAACAGCTAATGTCTATATCTTCTCTTGAGACTAACCTAAACTCTTTGGTTCATTGGCTGGCATAACCTATGTTACATAAGGTGGTAAAAATATTGCACTTGGACGTTTTTTCAACCTGCATGGGTGTGACGAGTTATCCGGCCAGCCGGGTTATCGAGTGAAGAGTTTTTTGTACTGGACTGTATCAACCTATTAACACGTTTACAGGCACCTAGTTTATTATAGGGTTCACAAATTTTTGTTATTTGCTGGGCTTTTAAGCTGCTTGAATAGCATTTCCAGTACAAAAACATGAGGTTTATACTTCTATGTATTTTAGTTTGTAGCGATCTTGGACGGAATATCACGTTCCCAGCAACTACAGCGGCACAAGCTGATTTGTCCAAGAACGTGAGAAAAACGAAAGTGCTCTCAAATACATTAAGTCACAGAAATAAAAAAAAATTTAAAAAACTCTTCATAAGATAATTTTTAGAATATTTTTTGCAATATATTGACAAACTTAGTTACTTTTATCAAGCTTTTCATCAGTAAAATTCTGTTTTAAAATTTAAATACTTAAGTTAAATGATATTGAATATGGAATAGTATTAAGTAAATTAATAAAATAAAACATTAAAAGGGGAAAAAGAGAGAATATGGTATCAAAATTTAAAACCATTTAATAAGTTTCCAAAAATATTCACACATTTAAACTCATAAATGTTTAAATGATTAAAATTTTAAAAATTTCTCTCTCTCTCTCTCTCAAGAAACTTAACATGATAAAATCAAAAATAAAGAAATAATAATTCATTTAATAAGAAAGTTTTATTGTAATATTTAATTCATTTTTAAACAAAATTCTGGTATTGTAAGTTTCCTTTTTTTTTTTTTCAAAGTTACATTTTTCATTTTTATCGGTAAAGAACATAACTCTCA
This sequence comes from Trichonephila clavata, assembly GCA_019973975.1. Classification (NCBI taxonomy): domain Eukaryota; kingdom Metazoa; phylum Arthropoda; class Arachnida; order Araneae; family Nephilidae; genus Trichonephila; species Trichonephila clavata. Next base: position 134,951 of record BMAO01024824.1, read on the forward strand.
ATATAATAACCTGTTACATTAAAAAGATTAATTAAAAACCAGGTATAATCATAAGAATACTAGATTCTTGTCACAATCTTCATAAAAGAAATTTAGTCTAACATTATAAACTTAGTATATAATTAGATGACGAATACTTAGTTGTAAATAATGAAAGGAACAAATATGTGTATAGTCTCTTGGATACCATAAACATGTCGTTTTGGGGGGGACGAAGAAATATTTTACACAAGGGATAAAAAGTTGTAAAGATAACGCACATGACAAAAATAAAATGCATTTTGGGCTCATGAAACTATAAAAATTACACCAAAATAGGAAATGTGAAACAAAATTATAAAGTTCCTTTTCTTGGATTATAAATACAAGCAAACACATAAAAATGAAAAAAGTCATAGTATAAAAGGACTGCAATAAATGAATTAAAAAATAATGAATAACCATACTGTACATAATGCGTATTTACAATCACAGAAAACTAATACACCCCCCATTCAATACTAAAATAGAAATATTCCAGTATAAATTAAACTAAACTCAGTGGTGCAACAGGTCATGAAGGCCAAGGCCTATTGTGCCCATCTCAGTATACGTGACCATTGGGCGCTGAGGTGCATGAGCAGATGCCTCGATCAGGTGGTCAGTCTGAAGCGAAATCCCCAGTGTTTAGTCCCCAAGCACGCTTAATTCTCATTTATCTTCCCACTGAAGGGATGAAAGCAGTGGCGTAATGGAGAGCATTTGGGCCCACCCTACAAAGTCAGGCTTTGTGCCCCTAAATTGGATTCTAAGGGTACGTACTTGGCGCGGCAGTCAGGCTTTGGGCCCCCTAGAACCCTGAAGCGCGATACGCTACCACTCAACAACTAGGCCTCCAGCATATATTAATGGGGGGGGGGGAATTCCAACACAAGGAGTTGTGCTATATAAACGAAATTTGCTGCGTTTGTACATCTGTTCTTTTTAATGGTCTGACGGTGTCAGATCGAGGCCCACGAAATTCATCGTGGCAAAGGGCTAGAGAAGGGGTCGGCAACCTTTTAGCTCTGGCGTGCCAAACTAATCTACCAATATGATTCAGCGTGCCACTCAGGACATGTTTGAAATATTTCGATTCCCACGATAATGTATGCAGAATTAGAGAAAAGAGATTATATAGATATTTAGTTAGTTTTAATTTTATTATATATTAATTTTGCATCATTTTTAGATATTTTTAACACACAAATAAATAGCATAAGATATATTTATTTCTTCAAAAATAAAAAACATTAAAATTGCACATGTGTTAAGTACTCTTAAACATAGTTATTAAAATAAGAAATATACAACGTAAAATATAAGTATTTCCCTTCATTATAGTTAAACTAAATCTAAATAAAAATTTTAATGAGAACCTAATGCTTGCACCTCTCTATTTTCATATCACAAAACCAGAGGTATAATTTATGACTTTCAATTTCACACGATTCTGAGCATTCAGTTGTTAAGCAATTTCTTTGCGCACTCGAAATATTTTTCATATAAGGAAAGATTTTTGACATAGATATGTAGAACCAGAAGCGGGAAGTAGAGATTACATGCAATTTTTTTTCTTCAAACAATTAAATCTCTCCGGCAATAACAATACAAAAGAGCTGTAAATTTATCTTTGGAGTTATCTTTCAGATTTTTTAATAATTCCGTAAACGTTCGTAATTCTGATGATGTTTGTCAAATAAGGTCCATTACAAATTTATCACTTTCCATCTACTAAAATATTGACAAATTTGTAGAGTAATGAAGAGTACCACTGAGAATTGTGCCACATCTGGCACGCGTGCCATTGGTTGCCGACCCAGGGCTGGAGATTTACGCCTGCCGTTATGCGTAGCTATGAACCCCATTTATGTATGATTTGGCTCGGTTCTACCCTAATTTTGAGGGAGAACATCCTGGGGATAGTCAGAGGCCCCCACCTCTCTTCCCCTTCCAACAACCTCACCTTGCGGCTCAACGGCTGTTTAGAGTACTCCTCCCCCTCTCCCCCTCGTTCGCAAAGGCATTATTCATTTACAATCTGAAAGGTGACATGTATTCAAATTTCCCGTTAGGTGAATAAGTGCGACGCTAGTAGCGCTACTATGAATATGAAAATCAGACGCTTTAAATAAACGGTTAAGTTCGTGAGCGTTATTTATCGATGAGATTTGACGCAGTGAGTTGATATTAGTCATGAATGCCTTTAAGTAGAAACCATTATCAACAGCTCACTGAGTTTTGAATGAGGTTGTATAATAGGGCTAAAAGAAGGAGAATATTCTTTCCGCGATAAATTGATGAAAAACTTGGCAAGAATGTATCCACTATGCATGATTGTTGGCAGCAATGATCAAGGAAAGAAAGTGCCTCGAAAAAACCGGTGGTCAAGAAGCTCTGAGGGAAAACCTCTGTGATCAGCGTATGACTGTGACGCCTTCTACTGCGTCTGCGAGCTGCAATTGGCAACGCAGACACAACGAACTGTTACAAATCGGTTACTTCAAGGACAGCACCGAGCCAGACGCCCAGTAGTGTACATTCTACTGACCCCAAACCTCTGTCGTTTGTAACGTCAAGCAGAGCTCATTGGAGGATGGATTGGAGATTTGTTGTGTTTTCGGAGGAAGGTTGGTTTTCCCATGGTGCCTGAGACGACCGCGTGTTGATTAGAAGGAAAGCAGGTGAGCGCCTTAAATTAACTTGTCTGCGGCCTAGACACACTGAACCTACACCTGGAGTTATGTAGCAGACGGAGTAATTTCCTATATAGCAGGAATCCTCTCGTAATCCTACGCACATTGAGCGTAAATTTGAACTTCGATCTGGTGATTCAACCTGCAGCGCCGCCATTTATAGTCAGCATTCAAAGGTGTGTTTTTCTACAAGATGACGTGCGTCTCATAGGGCTGTTATAATCCAAAATGTTCTACAGAATGTCATCGTGTTATCTTGGCTGCTAGACCACCCCCTTTCCCCCGCAAAATCAGGTTTTGTGTCCCAAGCCCAAATACGTACTTGGCATTAGTCAGGCTTTGGGCCCCCAAGAGTCCTGCCCCCCCCCCGTGATGCGGGGGTGTACGTTGCGCCACTACGTATGCAGTGGCGGATTAAGCGGGTGTCAGACTTGGCGGCCGCTAGGGGCCCCCAGCACTGGTACGGGCCCCAAGCTTGATGAATGCAAAGGCCAGCGACAAACCAACCACGCCACCTTGGAACAAGAAATGAAAAGAATACAAAGATACAATGAAATCCCTGCTACAAATTTATCGAGATGCAAGAGAAATCCTAATGTAGAAAAAACTTCTGAAAATATTTTTAACAATACCGAAATCGAATGCATCAGGTGAATAATCTTTTTTAGTTTTAAAACGTGTTAAAAATAATTCAAGAAGTCCTATGGAAGAAAAGACAAATTGAACAACATGGCCATATTATATAGAGAGTAAAATGTTTTGGACAAAACAGATATGGTAAAAATAATTGATGAATTGCCAAAGAGAAATCAAACTGTATAGCAAAGCGTAAGCTCTTAAGTAAGGTTTTCAATTTTTTTTATACAGTTAAGATTTTTCTTTAGCCGATGAGTTTTATAATAGCAATACATTCTATTTTGAGAATTTAAAGTAAGCGACTCTTTTCACTATTTTAGTTTTTCGACTCTTAAGCCTATGGGCCTCAAATCTTTTGCCGCCAGGGGCCTCCAACGATCTTAATCCGCCTCTGTGCGTATGGCCCATCATTGGATGACAACTCTAGCGTCATCCAAAACCAGCATTAACCATCTCTGTATTGACCTACCAAGCGCCAATAGGCATGAAACTCCATGCTACAAACTGATTTTATGTCATACATTTTAAATAACCACAGCAAATAAAATACTACTTTTAGTATCAAGAAAAGAAAAATGTAAAACGATATCTACCGATTTTTTTCTTCCAAAATGAAAGATAGTTAACTTTTATTGAAAATCCTTTTCGGATTTATTTTTTTTGTGTGCAAAATCTATGGATCGCTTGCATTTCAATTTTTGAATTAATGGAATATGTCACTGTACACCAGGGGAAAAAATATTCATGTAATAAATATATACACTGATCACATCAAAAATGGACAATGCGAAAAAATATGCTCTATGTTAATGTTGCGATCAATGTCCCATGCTGCAGTTACTTATGTTAATTAAATACACAATTGAAGTACAAAATTGCACTGAGTACATCCGTAAACGCTAGAAATATTAGAATTCGGTGATAGACAATGTGGTTCGCTTTAAACGCATTTGGAATTCCGGTCTGAGTGTGCTTGTAGTGTTGCTGTAAGTGAATGTGATATCTGTGAGAGTGATCAGTATTCACATTAGTTATAACTCAAAAGCATCATTAGATGATTAAAAGGGATGAATGATTTCTAGAATCGAGCGAAATCAAACACAAATGGAGGTCACCCAGTATTTGAATATCCGTCAAAGTGTCATATTAAAAGTTTGGAGGTGCTTTTTAAGCCCTGGAACATTTGAAAGACAGCGTGGTCAAGGGTGACCAAGATTAAAAACTGAATTAGAAAACCAATTTTCTGTCATTGTCGGTTTGAAGAAACCATGAAGCGACTGCAAGAAACCTGGTTTTATGCCTTCAGACTGCCACAGGAATTCGAATTGGCCATTCTACTGCCGCACGAAAGCTTAACGAAGTAGAACTGTACGCGATAACACCAATACTTTGTGTCTCACCCAATCCAGCAGCCAGCGGGGTCCGTTTAAACTGGCTCCGAGGTGATGTAATGGAAAATAGGGCTCCTCTGCAAAGTCAGGTTTTGGGCCCCCTAGAATACTGCACCCTCCTCCGCAATGCGGGGAAGTACGTTACGCCATTGTGGTGCCGTCGCCATGTCAAATGGAGCTAAGACTGAGCCTGAGTATTGTTTACTGACGAGTCCAGATATAGTCAAAACACTGATTCTAGACGAGTTTTGATCAGGAGAGAGAAAGTAATACGGGCTACCTGCCTTCTCTAGTTCGTGAAATATCCAGTTTCTGCGACCAATGTTTCATGGTTTGATGAGGAATACCATGAAAATGACCGCACTAAGTTGCGTATCATTCAAAGCTTTGTAACCGCTCGTAGATATGTGGATGATACATTAGAAACCCCCAACTAAGAAGTGCTTTCGACCACATCGAGCATACTTTTAATGAGGATACTTTTAAATAAAAGATATTACTTGAATGGATTGGCCACCTTACTCACCCAACTTGAATCTGGTTGAGTATATATGGGATACCTTAGGGCGTTGAATTTCAGGGCACCAAAACCCTCCTCGGATCCTTCAGGAGCTGAAAAGTGCACTTTTAGAAGATTGGCAGGTAATTCTACAAGACTATATCAAAACATTAGTAAACTCACCGTATTAAAAAAAATTAACCCAATAGATGATTTAATTTTCCCTCGTTTTCCAATTTTCAAAAATTTGATTTTAATTTCAATATTTTGGAAATAATTAACTGTTAAACATTGTAATTTAAGTTAAGTAATGCTTCCGTACAAATTTCTATTGATAATTTTTTATTATGTAGCAGTTACGTTTTGTTTCTGTCATTTTTTAATTTTGATGACCAGCGCAGTTAAAGGTTGTAAATTATATATAAATGTACCACATAAAAAATGCAATTTTAGTGATTAACATTTTTTATACTTTTTCATCGTTTTGTGTAGTAAATTTAATACACCCTTTATTTAAGTAAGAAACAAAATGCCTTGACATAATAATAAAATATTTTATTACAAGGGAGCACTAAAAAGAAATTTTGCACAAAAAAGTCACACTTACCATATAAATATTAATCATAGATCTCAATTGAGTGATCTATGATTAATATTTCCCTTAACTATACTTAATTTTGCATTCACCATATACAGGGTGTCCAGCCTTAATGTGACCCAATAGCTAATTCCCGAACCATTCGGTTTAGATATACACTTCCAATTTGAAAAATGTTTTAAAAAAGGTAAAGAATGTTTTTTCATGCTTTTCGAATCAAAAAACCCATTTAGAAAAAATTTACAAAAAATAAATTTTTATACGGTCCCCAGGTCCAATCATTTATATTTAGGAAAAGATGCAGTACATAAAAACAAAGTAAACACAAAAAGTTTCATTTTATTACGATAAAAACTGACCGAGTTATGCCTACATAAAATTGAAGCATCTGAATTGCTCAGAAAAGGGGGTCGTATATAAATTGAGTTTAGAGAACAGTAATTCACTATCCACAGAAAGAATAAAAGAAAAACATCATAGTAATATTGAAACATCGTAGTAAACATCATAGATTGGTAATTTGTATTGCTGCATGGCAAACAATAAAAGTTAAATTGAAGAAATACAACTTGTACCGAAAAGATTAAAACAGCTTGTTTTAAAATTTAGTAGCAAAATAATACAGGATTTGCCGTTCAAATTATAGCATAATGTGGAATGCTGCCCCAATCATGAATCAGGGGCTTTATTATATCAGAATGACCAAATTAACTTAAATAATGGTGAATTCACAAGGTGTGGCATGAGACAATGTAATACGTCTATGACAATTCCCAGTTTTATACAAGCATTAAACAGCACTGGCAATTGTACAATAAGATGGATGTCCTCGCTCTTATTTCGATTACACTGCCCATAAAACAGTACCATTTCACAGTATTCTTCATTTGTATACATCTCGTTCTCCCGTACTAGAATTCGTAATATTAGAATACGACTGTATCCAATTGCAAGCGACTACACAACAAATTTTTAACGTTCGTCATGATCAGCAAAAACGCAGCAAATCAGACTGAAGTCGCAGCAAAGTCTATTTTTTTGGAACTGCTTTTGAAATGTTTTCTTTGTCTAAAATATTTTATTTTTTTCTATGTTTAACACGTGCACAGAATAAATTTTATTTCTCAAGTACTCAATTATTGTATTATTAACGTATGCTTTTAAATTTAATAACGATTTACATAAAAGTGACGCGCACGAGCGAAAGTTTCCTGGCAGAGTTTCGACTAATTTCACTTTGGAGACGGCTCCTTACTAGCTTCTTGCAAATGGCTGAGAAAATGGATAAAATATATGTTTTTTTAAAGTTCCATAACTCGGCCAGTTTTTATCGTAATAAAATGAAACTTTTTGTGGTTACTTTGTTTTTGTGTAATGCATCTTTTCCTAAATATAAGTGATAGGACCTGAGAACTTTATGAAAAATTAATTTTTGTAATTTTTTTCTAAATGGGCTTTTTGATTCGAAAAGCACGTAAAAATATTCTTTACCTGTTTTAAAACATTTTTCAAATTGGAAGTGCATATCTAAGCCGAACGGTTCGGGAATTAGCTATTGGGTCACATTAAGGCTGGACACCCTGTATATATGAATGTATATTTAATTAATTAAGAAATATGTTACCTTATATTATTACATAGTACATAGATAATTTCAAAATTAATATTTAAAATTCAACATAAAACTAAGGTAGTGAAAACACACAATCAAATGCATAAAATAAGAAATAAAACAAATCATTAAAAAAAAGATGTAGGCAAATTTTGTTATATTTCTAAACACATAAAACAATTTATATGTTTTTGCCTTTAATAAAGGATGATTCTTAGTTACTCAAAGAATTTAGTCCCTAGTAAACTTTCAAAGCAAAAAGATTCTAAGACTTAAGAAATACTTAAATCAGCATAATCAATAGCTATAATATTTTAAAATAAAACAATAAAAATCCTATTCTTACTTTTTGCAACAAAAAAAATGCTTAGGAAAACACAATGCTTTAAATTAAAACTATCTACTTACTTTGAAACAAGCAAAAAGTAAATCATTAGTTAGATTTAAAGAAAAAATATGCAAGGAAATAGTAAATAGCAAAAGTTAACTTTTTTAACAAAATTTCATTAAACATACTATTATTTCATAGAAATTTTACAAAAACACACAAAAATATAATGGCAGTTTCTTAAGGGACACCTGATTTTTCTTTCATGAGCATGATAATACAAAATGCATTATTTTTTACATTCATTACATCAATGCGAATTTCATCTTCACAAATGAAATTCATTCTTTTCTAATTTTCCAAAAGAAGTTTTCTAAAAACTAATACATATATACTACAGTACAGACCACAGAACTGCAATATTTTAAATATGAAGAAAATTATTATTTTTTTTTTCAAAATTGTAAGAAATCCAGCTTTTACCAAAGTAGTAATAATCTCAAACAAGCTAAAATTTCAATATAATTGAAACCTATAGTACTATATAAACTAAACCTATATTTAAAACTAGAGGTTTATATTATAAAAAATAGTAGTGCTCTTGGATTTTAATCCTAGAGAAAAAACTAATGATCAATTTTTATAAACAAATCTATAGAATAAATTGTAAACTTTAAAAATTATTTAATTAGAAATTACTACAACAATTACATCATTGGATGAATTGGATTGGAAAACTAGATATATAAAAGTTTAAATGTGGTTTGCGAAAAGCTGAATTTGTTTCAAAACTTTTTAAACAGACCTGAAATTGAAGTAAAAGGGAAATAAAATTAAAAATCTCCTGAAACTTGAAAATAGAATAACTTATATGAAGTTTACTGTTTGAAGACTCGAAAAACTTGCATATATTAATACAAAATATTTTTTCAAATTCCTATTTAACTATAAAAGGAGATGTTCTTATAAACAAAAAGAATTTTTTAGGAAACTACAAAAAAATCTATTAGTTTTGCTAGCTAAAATTAGGAGATACATTTTAAATTTTGTTAAGTATTTTTATTAAAAGTAATTTTAATTTTAAAATTGAACATAAAAAAATAACACTATTTAGGTAAGAAATAATGCAATGAGTTTTACACAAATTGCATTTTTACTGCAAAAGAGAAACATTCCGAATTTACATAATGGCAGAAAATAATTGCTCTGTTTACTTTATTAAATATTTTAGATCCCCCCCCCCTCCCCTTTACATATATCTATGCAGATCTATATTTGTCTTTTCATGTGCAACTTGAATTTCTTTTTTATGAAACAAAAAGAAAAACAAATCCCATTTTTCACTAATTTTGAAGATGTTATACCAACAATGCAGATTAATTTAATGCAAATTAATTTTTTATGCTCCTCTCCTTTTAATTTCTAAAGTATTTGTTCTCAATGCAAATTTTTTTTTAGAATTTAATTATTTTAAATGTATGACACTTGTTATATAAAGGTATTACATAAAAATAAAATGCATTAACATATTAAAAATTTTTATCACCAAAATCAAATATTGGAAACTTAAAAAATTAAATACAAAACAAAATAATGATAATTCTTAGAAAATTTTGAAAAACATGATGTATTGTTCAAAATAAAAATAGACTGTTAGAAATAGTGTAAACTTTCATTAAAACATTTAGCAAAGTAATTTTAAGAATTAAAATTTGTCACACATGTTTCATTTTTGATATTACGCTTTTAATACTCTATTATTGATCCTAAATATATCGTATTATCAAATATTGGGCATTATTTGCTTCAATTTCAGAAAGAAAAGAAAAGTCATTTTGCTTAATGACAAAACTTAAAAAACAAAACATTGCATTTCACAAAATAAAGATTATCAAATCACAAAGAATGCATCAATTATACTGTAATTATAGGTTATAACTGCAAAAAGATACACACACATGGAGTATTAGATCAAATCAAGTAAAATACAGAGTAGAGAGAAGAGAAGAGAGAGAGAGAGGTTGGCCAGCAATAATTTTTTATAATAAACACTGCAATATATGCAAATTGACATAATTTACCATGGAAATATAAAATATCATGTTAAAGCTATGAATGAAGAGAATATCACCTTTTATGAATATTGTGTATACGAAGTTCCTGCTCAAAAGCTACAACTGAAAAGAAGCAGAAAGAAATAAAATATCATTGCACATTGCATTAAAATAGAAAGCACAAATATGTATTTATTTAGCAAATACTTTATTAATACTATTATCCAGATAAATCAAATTTTTCGATAACAGTTTAAAGGGTTTCAGAAGACTTCTAGGAAAGCCAGCTGGGCAGTTTGTTTTTAATTAAATTAACTTTTTCACAGACTGGTACTGATAAGTTTCACTTTAGAATGCAATCTAATATTTTCAGAGCAATTTTGATAGATTCTGAAAGTCATTTATAGTTTATGTTCAATTTTTAATAAATTGTTTCTTTTTTTTTATGCCAGATTTTGTAAGATAAAATACCATCATAGGGTTAATGAGACAAAGACAGGGATAATAAGACAGAAGGGTGGATTCACCCCCTCCCCCAAACATGTAATTTTTTAGTTTTTAGCATAAAGATTAAGTCTTGGTGCTTTCGTCTACATGTTGTTAAAGTACACAACTCCCCCTCCTTAAATAAAAACAGTCTGTGCATGCTACTGTGATGTGATACAGTAATATGAATCTCCCAATAGATAATATGGATAATGCTCAATAGATAATATGGAGTGTTTTAAATAATTTTAACTAGCATAAGAAGGGTTGCACTTGAGTGTGGAACAGGGAAATCCCCATTTCACACAATGTTGAAAATTGTTCATACCCATTGTTTCATGAAACATAAAACAATAAATGAACATTAAAAACATGATTCAAAAGAAGTCATATTATAATTGTGGTTAGCTACAAATTGGATTAATTACTTTTGATTATATCTTAGCAAATTGCCAATAACACACTAGAATGATTCAAAATAATTAAATCTCTTGAGGTCTCACCCAGGAATGATACCATATTTAAAAGCATATTTTTAATGCTATACTTCAGGTGATAGGGGCATGCTTTCCCTTTCTAAAAAAAAGTTCTATAATTTCAGTAACAAAATCTCTTCTAACCATTCCATAAACAAACATTCAAATATTTAATTTATAAGGAAAGAGTAAATAGAAGAGTAACAAGCTTTTTGATGACAAATAGAACAAAATGACTACCTTCCAAACAAATCTCTTCATGCAATACTGTTGAATAACAGTATTAGTAAAATGCCCACTTTTCTAATTAGATAATTAACACATAACTTCTTTCTTCGAAATATTTCTTTCAGCACATTGATAAAACACTCTTTTTTTTTTTGTAACAAACTATTCTATTGTTTATTTTTCAATAAAAGAGTTAAGCACAATACTTTAAGGTATTTCATTAAAATGATAAATATATGTACTGACTGTGATATAAAAGTAAAAAATTCAGTAAAGACTATGTTAAGGCAGGTAATCCTGAGATTTGATCTTAGGAACTCTAAATTGTTGGGTCAAGTAAAGCAATAACTACTATATGTCGATAAATAATTTAATTGCATTTGAAATATTTTGAACACATGTGTAAGTCTTCAATATACCAACAGCAATTGAAACCAACTTATGAAAATTATTTTGAATGCATTCTCTTTCACTCTCTTTCTATATAAGTGACGAAACTGCTGATAAAATATGTATTTTGTTAAAAGTTTCTTCAATATAGATGTAGTACACAAAAAAAATATTTTTTAAAATTAAAAAAACAAACAAACAAAAAACAGGGGGATAAGCAAAATGGTTTTCCTCAATACATATGAAAAAATAAAGCTATTTCAGAAATAAAATTTCAAATTGAAACTTCAACATACTTTTGAAAAATATATCTGAATATTTTCCTGTTTCTACATTAATTTCAAATGATTAAGGAACCTAAAAAAGTGTTGGAATTTTTTATCTTTTCGAGGATGTCCCTTCATTCTCATTTCTAGTATTCAAATATCATTGCTATCCCAGATTTTTAAGAATTATTTTTCTTCCACAGTCGATACGGATAACAGTAAATAATATACATATGGAAGAATAAATATAAGTAAGCATGCCAGTCACGAGTTATCAACATAACAACCCAGTAGGTGGCGACACGAGCAAATTTAAAATGACACAAATACAAAAAAAAAAAAGTTGGACTTCTGAAAAGTACTACATTTTCAGAATCCATTTTGTAATATAATAAGAGCTTAAAACAATTTTCTCTTTTTGGAAAATGAAAGGTAACTAAAAAATAAATCATTATGAGAAATGTGCATTACTTCAGTTAACATTTAAAATCGATCTCCAAAAACCATCTTCAGAAATCATGTGGGGGGAAAAAAATTTGCATTGTTACTAACCGGTCAAAAAACAAAAAAATATTAATGGTAAAACCACTGGGGTGAAGCACAACCTGAAATCAACTTTTCATTTACGATCATGCGCAAATGCTTCCATCTTACTTCCGTTTCTGCTTCCGTACTCTGTTCCATCTCAACTAAAAGGAAGGAGCTTGTTTCTCATTGGTGAAAAAAAATCTTGTATTCTATGAAAGATTTGGTAGGGTTGTCAGATTTGGCGTCATAGCGTTTTGGAAGCGACCGTTAAAGAAAAGGAAATTCAAAAATTATTTTGCAGTTCTAATCTTACAAACACAGGTGGTATTTTTTTTTTTAAAGAATAATTTATAACGTGTTTTTTGGTATTTTTTTAAGCCTGAAATTTTAGGAAACGAGTTTATAAAGCAAATATTACATAACTATGAATTAATTTTTTTATGTAAATAAAATATTTGATTTATTGCTTGTTTGACTTGAGACTCATTCACACCAAGGCGTTCACGCGTCGCGATCTAAGTAGAAAGGTGAAATGTTTTCGTTGATCGATTCACACCGAAGCTTTTTCGTACGCGCGGTGGATTTCTGTACTTTAGGTGACGCTGAAGCTAGTAGCTGAAATTCGCACTCAGTTCATTCTGACCAAGTACGTATAAATATGGATCGCAAGAAAAATTTTAAAATTTTGCTAGCATTGGAAAGAGAGGACAAGAGACGATGGTGGGTTTGACATATATTTCAAAAAATCTGATTAAAACCATCATCTGTGTTAATAAATGAGATGCATTTGTCAGACATAGAAAGCTATTTTAATTTTTTTCGAATGTCACCCGCAACTTTTCAATAATTTACTATCAATAGTTGGGCCAATCATTTTTAAAAAGGATATTATAGAGATAGTATTCAACCAAAGAGGATTAGCTTTAACTCTGAGCTTTATACAAATTTCTTCAAATGTGAATTAGTTAGTTCTGAAATTTTTGATGCTTACAAATGTTTATATTTATAACATTTAAATAAGAATATTTCCTATTTAAAGCAACTTCTTATTTGCTGTATTGATGGGAACATTGAATTTCTGTCATGTAACAGACATTTAAAAAAAACCATTCATTATTTTGTGAAAGAGATCAAATTAAAAACACAAATTAAGTTAATTTTTCTTAACATGCATCATTACACTGCTAATGATGCATGTTTCTATTAGATATGGGTACATAATTAACTCTTTCTTACACTGAATTTTTGGTAAAAATAATGCACTAGAGGGAAATAATTACAAATATTTTAAATAAACTTCATAAAATTATAATTATTGAACAAAAGCTCTGGTACATATTAATAATAATATAAGCACTTTTTCATATAAAGGGTGTCCAAAGTTTTAAGAAATTGGAGATACATATTTTGTACCGCCATGCTTCAAGCAGCATGAAGTTCCGGAAACATGATATTTTCTTCCCTAGGAACAGGGCCGACTCTAGCAGTTTTGCCGCCCCAGACAAAAATGAAAAATGCCACCCCTCTTTCCAAAGTAAAAAATATATGATTAAAAAGAGATAAAAATTGTTCATAAATGCATACCTATAAAACTCGAATAGTTCTTGCAAAGAAAAAGGCAGCATAACAGTATATGCTTGTTAATAAATATTTATTATAAACAAAAAAACGAAAATAAAACTCTTTTTTTTAATAGAGCACCAGATAGACTTTCCTCGGACATTCTAAAATTTTTGTAGAAATGTGCTTAAATTAAGTAGAGAAAGTATAAAGATAATGAAAAGAGTGTTTTACTTCCAAGCAAAAAATTTGAATTCATCAATGGTTAAACCATTTGAACTAAAAATAGATATGTTTGAGATTTTCCAAAATCTTGTCGTAAATTTAAAACAGAGAATAAAAAGCCCTTATTTTACTTTCGTTGAAATACTGTATTTATTTATGTTTAATATACATAGAATTGATAAATACATGGAGACATTCTAATAAAGTATATTCTTCAAAATTAAAAAAAGTAAATTTGAGTTAAATTTTTTTTTGACAAACCACATATACACTCAAAAGCCAAAACATTATGACTACCTCTACAGTTTGCAAAGAACTCGCCTGGATGACGTGGAAGGCACGCGATCAGGTGGAAGTGGTATTTAACTGCTGCTGGAAAGTCTGAAGAATCATTCTTTCACTTACTTCTGTGTGTGATGGGAAAGGCTGCGGATCTAAGCGACTTTGATAGAGGGCAGATTGTAATAGCTCGAAGGCTTGGAACAAGTATTTCCAAAACTGCACGACTCGTGGGTTGTTCGTGATCTACAGTTGTTAGTACTTATGCAAAGTGGATGAATGACAGTGAAACCAGCAGTAGATGACATGGTGTTGGACGATCACACGCTATCAAAGAAAAAGGTCGTCGGAAACTGTCTCGCATGGTGAAGCAAAACCGGGGCCAGACAGTGGCTCAGCTGACAGCCCAATACAATGCAGGGCCAAGTAGAATTGTATCGGAGCACACTGTTCAGCGGACACTGTTGGATATGGGGCTACGCAGCAAACGTTCCATTCGTGTGCCTTTGCTGACCAAGCGTCATCGCCAACTGCGCCTGCGCTGGGCCCGGGAACATCGCGACTGGTCCATGGATCAGTGGGAGAGAGTTGCCTGGTCAGAGGAATCACGGTTTGTCATTTATCACGCCAATAGCCGTGTCAGGATACGCCGTCTTCCAGGCGAACAGTTGCTCCCTCAATGTACAGTAGGTCATACACAGGCCAGTGGTGGCGGTATTATGCTTTGGGGGACGTTCTCTTGGGCGTCTCTGAGACCCGTGGTTGTGGTAGAGCAGACCATTAGTTCTACAGGGTATCTGAACATCATTGCGGACCAGTTGCATCCTTACATGGCCTCTGTTTTTCCAGCTGGAAATGGAATGTTCCAACAGGACAACACCCCGTATCACAAGGCTAAAATTGTGTTCCAGGCACATGATGCTGAATTCCAGTTAATGTCCTCGCCGCCTAACTCACCGGATCTCTATCCAATAGAACACATTTGGGATATCATGGGACAGCAGCTCAGAGTTCAAAGACCACCAATTCGCAATATCTCGGATTTGAGTAACCGTTGCTTAAACATCTGGTACAATCTGTCTCCGGCCATCTACCAAAGACTTGCGGCATCCATGTCAAGGCGGGTTGAAGCTGTGTTGCGCGCCAAAGGTTGGCCAACTCGTTATTGACAGGTGGTCATAATGTTTTGGCTCTTGAGTGTACATCTGTACATGGCGTGGACAAAATATAGAATGGATTTACATGAATTTTTATCTAAAAAAATGTTGTACTAATACAACTACCAGAGAAAAATTACTTTCCGTTAATCTTATTAATATAACACTAGAAACGAATTATCATAATAATCACTAAAATTAACCTCAATAAAAATACTCAAATAATAGACTACAATATTCAAAATAATAATAAAAAATACATTTATTTCTCTGTCAAATAAAATTCTGTCGTTTAACTTCCACAAAAAATGCCCCTTCGAATTTTTTTTAATAAAACTCATTAAAACTCATTTGGAAATGTATTAATAATAATAAAATAATATTACTAAATTTATTTCTCTTTAGATAAAAAGGAAAACATTGAAATAATTCCCCTGTTACTGACCTAATTCACAAACATTGAGTATTCGGAAATAATTTTTAAGAAATGCTTTTTGAATACTTGAATCAGCTATAACACAATCACTTAAAATAAAATAATTACCGAATAATATTACTAAATTTCTCTTGATGTATAAGAAAAAGAGAGGAAAAAGATATCTAAAAACACATCTGTTATATTGACTTAACATGATTTAGAAAAATGAATCGCGCGCATGATTAATAATTAAAATGAAACCAAAATTTACAACAAAAACAAGACAAATCAACCACATTTATTTTAAAATTCTAAGAACAGTAAGGAAAGTTGTGCAATGTGTTTCTTGTTCCGGAAGCTCTATTACGAAAAAATTTTGCGTCAACAATATTATTTCAATTTATTCCAAAAATGAAATTTTGCAATCCATGTATTCTTTACTATAACTATGGACAGGGACGTCTTAAGGCATGGGACAACTGGGCCCGGGCCCAGGGCCTCGTTTCGTTCTCGAGTTTTTCTTAATAAGATCATGATCAGGAAAATTTTAATATGGTCTCGCACATATTCTCCGAAAAGCAGGGAATTTCAAACTGCATATCAGTTGGCAAAAGTGATAAGACTGTATTATTATGTGATGACCGATGTCCATGCCGGGGCCTCGGCCTAATACTACAAACAATCATTCAACTCATTTAGTTGAAATGCAGCCATCTGTCGAGCCGGTTTGTGCCTAGATTGATTCTGTGATTGTGAGTTGTGCACATTTATTTGTTTCAAATTACCATTTGAAAGATTATTTGACAAAGCATGCTATGTATTGTCTCCTTTTAAAGATCTGAGGTTGGGCCTACTTTTGCGCAGGGGCCAGGGCATAAGAGTTATCTGGGCCCATGGCCTCAAAGAGTCTTAAGACGTTCCTGACTATGGTTACATATTTTCAAACAATTTCATTCATGACCAAGTTTTTTTTTAACTCAGTTAAATCGTTTTTCTCTGATGTAAGTTTATTTATGGCACAATTAATATATATATATATTTATATTACCAAAAGAAACTTTATTAAACTAAATATATTATTTTTATTGTTCACTTTTTTCATAAAAGCAAATACAACAAAATATTCATTAACACGTATCTTAATATGGTAAAAATACAATAGTACCTCCCAATAAAGAGCCTCGCATTTGACACAATATGTCCAGAAATTTAAGCCCACCAGACCAGACATTGTGTATTTTGTTTTTTAATGCTAAAAAAATTAGCTTAATTAGAAATTCACGTTGCATCAATCTTTAAATAAATGATACGTTAATAAGTACCTTAGTCACAGGTATTTTTTTTTCCAATTTCAAGTTTATGAAAATTCTTAATTGAAAAAGTTTAATTGCTGCATAAATGTTTGAAAAAGCGATTAAATGTTGTACTCACAGAAATTTATTGAAAATAGTCCATTACAGATTTGTTTGAAAGACTATGCATTTTGTTAGCCTTAGCCAGCATTTTTATTTCTTACGTAAATCCAAAAAAAAAACAACGCGCCCCCACGTTGTGCAACCATTTTATTATATATTTATTCGGTTTTAACTATAAATCAAAGCACTGATTAGACACATGTGTGTGTGTGTGTGTGTTGCACTTCTTTTCCCTTTGTTCCTTTAATCTACAAAGTTACATTGACTTATTAAGCCAGCACTATACAGTAAGACCCCGCTTAACGCTGTTTCGCTTAGCAATGTTTCGGTTTAACGCTCTTTTATTTGAATTGTGGGATTCCCCGAAATTGCACGCAGCGTTAAGCTTCCCGATATCCGAAGCAGTTTATCTGTGTTTTTTCTTTCCTGCGGTGTTATACGAACGTATTTTTATCGTTTCAAACATTTGTTGACGTTATTGTAAGTATAAATTTATATAATAAAGCGATTGCTACTGTGGCAAATATTATCACTTTTAATTTTTATCAGGGGTAGGTGTGGTCATCAAAGGGTTCGTTCTAGTATCTAGTTTTCTAAACTCTAAGTTTTTCTTTGCATCGGTGGTTTATTTTGTATGAATCTAATTTTTCAATATTATATTTATTCTAATCTTATCTAGTAAGTCTAATTAATCCATCAAACGACACACGCACTGCTTGATTTTAAAAGAACTTTTTAATAACGGGTAACAAAAGCAGCATACACAATGATGAACAAACAGAGCTCTCTCTAACAAGCAGTTAATTTCTAAGAAGCAAAATATCTGCGAATGCAGTAATGCGAAGTTCAGCAAAAAGTTTTCTTTGGTGTTGGAAGTGGGAACAATTGATAGTAAAAAATACGAAAATAAAGCAACAAGAAAAAGCATTTCACTAGAAACTGAAATGTAAATGATTAGAAGATTAGATACTGGTGAGCGTCAATATCAAATTTGTGCTGCATTGAATTTGGCAACTTCAACAATAAGGACCATTCTTAAGAATAAAAAAAATACTGCCATCGAGGCAACTACAACTACGACAAGCTCTTCAACTAGAATTACACGCTCTAGAAATAATACAATAGAGGAAATTGAAAAACGGCTTTCTATATGGATTGACGACGAAATTGAATGCAATATGCCACTAAGCCAATCTATTACAATGGAAAAAGCAATAAGAATTTTTAATTACATTCAGGTTGAGGCAAGTGACAGAAATGAAACTTTCGTTGCAAGTCGAGGATGCTTTAATAGATTTAAACATTGAAATAATCTTCATAACATACAGATTACAGGAAAAGCATCAAGTGGTGATACGAAAACGGTGGTTGAATTCCCAGTGACATTGAAAACAATAATTGAACGATGAAACTATCCTCCAGAATTGGTTTTGAATGTTGATGAAACAGGCCTTATTTTGGAAAAGAATGCCAAAACGAACATTTCTATCCCGTGAAGAAAAACGTGCACCAGGATTTAAACTACCAAAGATCACTTAACATTTCTACTGGGAGGTAATGCAAGCGGAGATTTCAAATTAAGACCACTACTTGTTTACCATTCCAAAAACCCAAGAGCGATGAAAAGAATATCCAAATAAACTTTACCTGTAGTTTGGGAGTCTAATAAAAAATTATGGTTAACTATGAAAATTTTCCAGAATTGATTCACTGAATATTTTTACCCGTAAGTTAAACGCTATCGCGAAATCAAAAAACTTGAATCAAGAGCACTACTTTTAATTGATAATGCTCCAAGAGTCATCCAACGAATTTAATAACAGGCATTCCAGTCGAAGTGGTTTTCTTGCCACCTAATACGACTGTTTTAATCAAACCAATGGATCAAGGCGTTATACCAAATTTTAAGGCTTATTACCTGCGGCGAACATTTATACAGATGTTTGAAAAAACAGAAGGAGAAGAGAAACAATCAATAATAAGAGAGTTTTGGAAAAACTACAATATGATGAATGCTGTAGAAAACAAACCTTTCTTGGAATGAGATGCAGAAAAATGTTTCAAAGGGATGTGGAATAACATTTGGCCAGATCTAAGCAAGGGCGGTGACACTGAACACTCTGTCGATAAGAATGAAATAGTGTAATTAGCGAAACAAACCTGTTTAGATGAGGTAAATGTGGCGGATGTCAAACAAGTAGTGCAAGAAACAGAAGCAAGTCTTTTTGACGATAAGCTCAAGGAATTAGCGGACCAAGAAAACAAAAATATTGGAAGTAGTGATTCTGAACAAGAGCAAAAAGAACTTTCAACAGCCTTTCTAAAAACCAGTTTGACCACACTATAACAAAAATTATAGACCAATTTATTGAAAATGACCCAAATTTTAGCAGGAGTTCAAAGGCAAGACGGGGTGTTATGGATGCCAATAACTTCTTACAGAGCGCAAAAGAAAAATGCAAATTACATTAGTTACTCTCATGATAAAAAGGCAGAAAATTGGAAATACAGAAGAGACTGAATGATCTGAAATGGAAATATACTGACTTAGAATTTTATTTATTTTTATAAATATATTCGTTTATATGTTTCTATATTTGTAAGGAATAAATTTTTGTTTTATTGTTAAAAAAACATAATTAATAAATTTAATGGTAAAATACCTGACCAATTTTCTACCCATCTTCCCCTAACCCAGCGTTTCTCAAAATGTAGGGCGTGCCCAACTAGGGGGGCGGGGACCTGGTAACCCTACCAGAGGGGCGCGAGCATATTGGGAGGTTGAAAACAAAAGATTATAAAAAAAGTTATTAATTTACTCAAAATAAACAAATAAAATAAATTCTGACATAATAAAAAATAAAATTCACATTTATTCTGTATAATACACTTGTAAATATATCAGTACTGTATGAGTGCAATGTATTCTATAATTAATTTATGGACTAAGTTAAGAACATGTTTAATAATTACCAGTGACCCACCCCATGGGCTTGTCATATACAAAATTATGTACAAAAATTAACACTTACGTTGGTAATTCGTGCGGTTTATATTTTTTAATCACATAAATGCCAATTAAAAATTACGTGATTCGCTCCTTAATGCTACCTTTTTTGAATACATAGCCGAAGGTATGTGGTGTATTGGGGTGGGGTAGAAATGGAATAAATAAGCAAATCCTCTGAAATAAGTAAATCCGTTCGCTCTCTTTCTCTGTCAAGGTCCTTTTAATGCATTCCAAAGCCTTCGGAAAAATTTTATGCATGCAGTTCACAGAAAAGATCGTACTTCGAAAAGACGTATATATACGTTCGTTGTAATCAATGCACTAGTTGAGCACGAGACGTTTATATACGCCGGTGGCACTTAAGAGGTTAAAGTCGAATTGCAGTTTTAGCGACAAAGTATAGTATTATTGAATTTAATACATTGTTATTGTAGGGGTAGGGGCGTTATGAAAATAATGATTGAATATTGGGTCGCAATATTTTGAAAGTTTGAGAAGCAATGCCCCAACCCCATTATTTACATGATGAGATAACCTCATTTAACGCTGTTTTCTGTTATGCTCTACTTTGATGGAACGTATACCCCGCGCGTTAAGCGAGGTCTTACCGTATTTGATTTATTTAAAGAGAAACACACACACACAAGCTCGTCTTTAAAATCCTAAAATTTTACTAAAAAGAATATTGAATTTACTCGAATCTAGCGGCATTTGTTTCCACTCTTAAAACTATTCAAAATTGGATGCAATTAGAATCGAGGGCAGAAAAATTTGTTCGATGGGTGGGGGGGGGGGGGGTAGAATATAATACTGATGGGGTTACAGTTGGTACTTAAAATTTTTCAATATCGGTAAAATCAATGATGTATTCATTTATTAATTCGCATTAAAATTTTTTAAAAATATTTCTTAAATATTTTGTATCTTGATAAACCATTTTACACTATTTTTCAGAAAGCTGTGTTGAGAATTAGGAGTGTGGCTTAGATTCGAATAAATACGGTATTTTTATATTTCTCACCATCTATTTTATCTATAAAACTTTTTTTCAGTGTCACTTAAATACAACGGACCTTAATAAGAGGTAAATACAAAATGTCGACATTCAAACGAAATATTCTGTTTTGTGCACATTTGTCGCCCTTAATGTAGTTATACCATAAAGAAAACGAGATAATCAGCATTTTCCCCTTTACATCATTGCAGTGAAAACCCTGTCAAGAGAAGCATATATACTTGTATCCCGAGGTCGGGTGCTCATATACTTTCAAGTCATATCGCCACAACTCATCCATTCTATAAGAACTTTTGAAAATAAATAAATACGCTTCTTATTCTTATTCTGTTATTCATCCTATAAATTAAAACACTTTAAATTTTTCCTAATCTAGGGTTGAAGCTTAATTTTAATTTAGTCCTAATTTACCTAATGTTAATTTTAATTTAAAATTTCTATTCTATACATTATTTTATTTTATATAGCTTTTATTTAGTCAACATATATAATAAGTGTATTATTTGTATTTTTTTTCCTGAACACGAGCTATAGCTCGTTCACAGGACATTGGTATATGTGTAATGCCGGTCGGTTCCTGCTTCCCTCTGAAACCCCTTGTCTACCCGCAGACCCGGCTAGGTGTGTGGGAGAAACTGAATAATCAACAGACATGATTCACACTAATTATTTTATTGATACCAAAATATCAAGCACACACAATAACAATCCATTTAAGATAACAGATCAGATAGTAGAGCGCGGAGGTAAGACTCAATAGCCTGGGATAATAATACGGACCCTCAACTGATTCCACGATAGCTAAAACACACTCAATATAAACTACAATATCGCACACACTAATAAGCTAACTGCTATTTAAATAAGGATCACGATACCTGTACTTTTATGAAATTGAGTCCTACACTTGAACTTTGAAGGCGATCCTTTTCTGGATTTAATCACAGCCGATTGATACACTCTCAGTAAACTTCCATTGATAAACTCCCAATGCACTTAATAATTCCACGATCCTTCACTCTTCAACTAACCAACTAACTCGCCAGCTCCTTACCAACTAACTTGCCAATCCTTCAAAGCCGAAATACAGAATTTATATAATATACTTCGCTTGTATAATTACGCTTCCTTCACTCGGCGAAAGTTGGTTGAAATAAATATTTTTCTAAAAGAGTCCTGAAGAGGTTAGTAGAACCGCGTATAGATCCGTCACATATGTATTAATATTTAATAAATATTATTATTGTTTAAAAAAATGTAACTTACAACAAATCTATCTGGCACTATAAACATGTCCATTATTGTAAAAAAATAAGCGGAATGTGGTGTGTGTGTGCATTTTGTACACTGCTGGCCACCGTAAATGCAACACCAAGAAAGACAAGAGATAGCACAACAAAATTTATTTTGTAGATAACATGTTGACCAAGTATCAAATGATTAAATTTATAGACTTCTGTGAAGTGTGGTTCCTGCCAGAATCAGTAGCCAGAGTAGCCGCCATTATTGGAAATCACCGCTGCTTCACGCCTCGGCATTGATTCAAAAAGACTTTGGATGTGTTCTTGGGGTACAGCAGACCAAGCAGCTTCCACACGTTGCCAAAGTTGATCTGGTGTGGCAGTTGGGGGTGTAATCTGGGTCATTCATTGAGCAACCATGGACCACATGTTTTCTATCAGCGAAAGATCCGGAGAGCGAGCCGGCCAGGGAAGCAATTCAATCTGGTGATTGACGAAGAACCTTTGGACAATACGTGCCAAGTGTGGTCGTGCATTATTCTGTTGAAATATGTCTGTGGCCAAGCCCTGAAGGTTAGGAAAGACAACTGGCTCCAACACCTCGGAGATGTAGCACTGGCTATTTAAAGTACCGGCAATGCGTACTAGAGGAGTGCGAGAGTGATATCCAATACCGCCCCAAACCATAATACCAGGTGCAGAACCAGTGTGGTGGTGCATAACGACGCTGTTCAGCATCCTCTCTCCACGGTGTCTCCAGACTCAAATCCAACCATCATGGTATTGCAGACAGATGCATGACTCGTCAGTAAAGACAACTTCATTCCATTCTGCTGCCCACATCCTTCTTTCATCGCACCATTGGCGGCGGAGACGTCTGTGATTCTGCGTCAAGGGTAGGCCAAGCAATGGACGTCTTGCGGACAGACCACTCTGCTGTAAATGGCGTCGAATGGTACGCGCAGACACTGAAGGAGGCGTTACAGTCTCAATGTGGTGTGCTATGGTTCGTGATGTGACTGAACGATCCGTCACTGCCATGCGCACAATTTGCCTGTCCTCACGTGAAGTGGTGCACTGAAGTGGATGCGATCGACCACGTTGGTCCGTCGTACCCTCCTGCATCCAGCGGTCACATATCCGCATTACAGTTGTTTGGTTTCGTCCAACACGACTACCGATTTCCCTGAAAGATAATCCACAATCTCGGTAGGCCACTATCCTTCCTCTGTCGAACTCGGATACTTGATCAAAAGCTGATCGCTGTTTTCTATGAGACATAACTGATCGTTTTTTGAAAAAACCACAAGAAAAACACAATTGCCGAACTTGAAATCGTCGAAATCTCCAAGCCTTAAATAGCGCTTTGAGGTGGCACCACAGACGTGCGTGATGCGTGTCTGCGCTGAAATTCTAATCATTTGCATATCTCACCTCCGCTAATGCATGTTGTAAATTTCATGTTATTTGCGTGCTTCCTTCAGGGTGTTGCATTTACGATGGCCAGCAGTGTATTTGTAAAGAAGATGGCCTTCAATAGCGTGGTGGTACATGTTGTGGACACTTATATTTTCATACTAGCAATGCACATGTGAGGCAGTAATTATTGTAATATTGACTTATTTAGTTACATAATATATGTACTTACCTGATTTGTATCAAATATCACAAGAATTATTTTCATTTACACTTAAAAATACACAACACAGTCACTTCCAAAAAAAATACCATTCAACAGATTCACAGCTGATCAAAGAATGAACTACTGTATAAACCCATTGCATACAATTAGCTTTTGACATATGTTGAAAACTTGAGTAATTGCTAGGATAGTAACTGCTAGAAACTGCTAACCTCTGTAATGGTTCAGAGAATGTATCCCCCCCCCAGCATCAATTTCTGAGGCATTCAAACAAGTGGTACATTTTTTGTACCACCACACAATGAAAGAATAAGAACTAGTGGTACAGCATATGTACCACCAAGCATGAAAGAGTTAGCAAGCTCAACACAATGTGACCAGTGTTTATCCTTCTTTTTTGTTGATCGCACATCTAAATATAAGAAAGATGTATGTTACAAATATATATTTATCAAAAGATTTCGTTAAATATCTGAGAATTATTGCAAACTACATGAAATATTTTTCATTAGTTCACAGCACTGCAATCTCATCAGCGAAATGTAAAGGTTGTGTTAGTTCACAAATCTTTTGATTTTAAGAAAGCCAATTTGAATCTATGTCAAATACAACTGGGCAAAAAAAAAAAAATGATATCAAATAAAAGCAGGAAAGCTAAATAAAAAAATATCCATCTTTAATAAATGTCGAAATAATTACAAATACTAGTTTCAACTACTCGTGTACTTTTATTATTCGTCAAAAATTTGTGTGGCACATCTGCTAGTCTCTCTTGGCACAAAGGGTTAAGAAACATTGGTCTAGATACATGCTCGAAAATTATGATTATAAAAACTAAGATGACCTTTTTTACAAAACTTGAGTAATAACAATATCTAATGCAATGCAAAATATTTTCATGCAAGCATAAATCTGAAAAACACTTTATTTAATGCACATTTTATTATTGAATGTATCAAAATATGTAGATTTACTCTAGAGCATACATGCTTTAGCATCTAGGAAGTTTTTAAATAATTGTTCTTAATGCTTAGGTATTTTGATATTCTGTAGCGAAAAGGAATTCTTGTTATAAAACTTTGTTTTTAAAAAATGTTTCAATTTTTTTGTTTTTTGTTTGTTTTTGATACTGGTATTATAGATTTCTACCCAAGTATAAGAAAATATTTAAAATTGGTTTTTTATTTTGTTTGCATTTTATAACACAATTGCTATAACATAAAACATATCAATTTTTTCAAGAGTCAAAAAATATAATATAAAAAAATATATAATTAACTTATATACAAGAAATTCTTAAAGAAGTATAACTTTTTCTTCCAAGAATTTCCCCTCATGATTTTATTATTAATTAATGGGTTTTCTTCTTTCCATATGTAACTATGTTAGGATCAAAACTTTAAAGGCTTCTTTCTTGCATTTTAAACACTCGATTGAGCTGAAATTTTATTTACACGATTATTTTGGATGACAATGTGACAGTTTAATTATAATTAATAAAAATTTATTGATTAAAACTATTTATTCAAAGAATTATAGATGCAGCCATGTTGGCATCATTTTTGGCGACTTGTGTCGAAACCTTGAAATTTTTTTCTCGCATTTTAAAGTGCATAATTGAGATGAAATTTTCTATGCACGACTCCTTTGGGTGACAATAATGTAATTTAATTATGATTAATAAAAATTAATTTACTTTAATAATAATTCTAAGAGTTACAGATATAGTCACGTTGGCATCATTTTTGACGACTTAGCGACTATTTTGGTGACTTGGATCAAAATTTTAAAAGCTTTTTTCTCACTTTTTAAAGCGCTTAGTTGAGCTGAAATTTTATATACACGATTGCTTGGGATGACAATATGATAATTTAACTATATTTAATAAAAATTAATTGCTTAAAACTAGCTATTTAATTAATTAAATTTTATTCGTAGTTTCAATTGTTTATTACGTGTAACAGTTGAATAATGAAACCTTTTTTTCTCACTTTTTAAAGCGCTTAGTTGAGCTGAAATTTTATATTCACGATTACTTCGGATGACAATATGATAATTTAACTATATTTAATAAAAATTAATTGCTTAAAACTAGCTATTTAATTAATTAAATTTTATTCGTAGTTTCAATTGTTTACTACGTGTAACAGTTGAATACTGAAACCAGCAAATTAAAAGTATTCAGTCGGAAAATTAAATTGATAAAATGAAAAATTGAGTAAATTCAATTTGACTCAATACTCCCTTTCGCTCTTAAAATTTAAGGTATAAAAAAAATTATGTTACGCACAAAGTGTGAAGTTTGAAAGAAAATCCATGCTTAAAAAACTCATTTTGAAAGGTGTTAGTTTTATGAGTTTTATTTTCTAAATCGTACAAATGAGAATACTTAAGGACTTCTACTATGAGCCTCTCATCATGATTACTCATTTTTACAAGGTGTTAAAATTATAAGCTATGCTAAAAATATTGCACGAAAGGTGACTTAAAAATTCCACATCTTACAAAAGCATATTCATCCGTGATTGGTTGAGTGTGCGACATGTGACTAAACTACTCACGCTCAAACGCCTGAAGTTAACTTATTTTTTAATTAAAATAGTTGCGATCACACACAATCTTCTTCGACTGCCCGAGATGAAGCCTCTGATTGGCTAGACGCTCAACGCTCGCTGCTAATGCCTTGGTGTGAATGAGCCTTTAGCCATTCATATTTTAAGTTTATTTCACAAATTATGTTTAATAAATTAAATTAATATTTACTTAAAATTAGCATTTTATTTATTTATAATATCCAATTCATAAATCTGAATACCCTATTTCGAGAACGCATCTCATTTCTTTATTTGTAAGGGATTCAAACATTTTGACAGATTTATAATCGATTCCTCATTAAAAGGATTAAACCTTGATTTTTTTAATAGATTTATTAACGATTCCCAGTAGAAGAATATCATAACAGCTTACACGTGCCTGACTAAGCGGCTAAAACTTTTCCCCTAAACACTGATACTATTTCTAAAAATAGCATATTTCCCTTCACTTGAACACGTGACTATATATTTTAATGTTTTTCCTGTTTTTTATGTGGAAAGGAAAGAATTCCTCTTGTATTTTTGCTCTTGAGCGAAGCACACGCTCAAAATAACTGTCCTGTTGGTAAAATTAAATAAAAGATGATGTGATCAATATCAAGATGCTTTACTTGACTACAAATCACCAAATAATACTATCTCATCAATACATTACAATTATTATTTAAAAATATAACTTATACATTTATTTAGTTTTCATGGATTTAAATATAAATAGGGGAATCTTCAATAACGGGGGCTGGAATTTACCACCGCCAAATTTTCTTTTCTAGCCAAAGGTCGATTGCCAAAGCGTAACCTTGAGAGGAACCGGTTTTCAGTAACCATATGCGATACGTTTCTCCTCACGGCAAAACTCCGCGTAATAATACACTGCATTTCTGATATTCGGCTTTTTTTTTAACGCTAGTGTTCTCTGGAAATATTACCAGTGTAGTTTCAGCAGTAGTTTTAACGATTTCTCGAATTCACTTTGAAAAAATTGTTTTAATCAAAATCAGATTAAAAAAACTTTATGCATTTGTCAACTAAGTTTTTTTTTAAAGCAAAGAATTATTATTATTTAAATACGAAGGTAAATTACATTATTTTTACAAATACAAGACATAAATATCAAATTACTCGTAGCTTTAATTTTTTTGAAAAGTAATTATTTATCTAATCCAGAAATTCCATATATCTGATTCCAAACCTATTATTTGTTTTATCTCTATCATTATCTTAATTTCTAAAGGATATAATCACTCATGTTTTTCGAAATATTCAAATACTTTACTGAATTTTCCTCCATTATATTTATTCAGAGCTGATTTATTATTCTCAACAAAGATTACTTCATACTGAGTCCCCCCCCCCCCGATGTAATAGTTGAAAGATAGGAAGAGAATATATACTTGTAGTACGGTATTTTATTTCACACATTTCATTACTTTTCTCTTTTTTTCGTTTATAGTTTTTCGAAAAAATAGTAATTTACAAAAAATTGTTGATATTGCGTAAGTGAATAGTATAAGAAAATTCATTTCTCACCAGATAATAAAATACCTTAAGTAAATATGATGAAAATAAATCCTAAGTTATTCACGCAAAAAAAAAAAAAAAAAAAAAAATCAAGAATTCTCTCTCTTAACAACTGAAGCATCACGACTCTTAAAAAATTGGACTTATTGAAAGGGGTGACTGTAAAATGATTTCTTATCTCCACCACTTGATAGATACAAAAATTTGATTCAATTAAAAGTTCATGTTTTTAAGGACCACTTTTCAAACATTTAACTTTTAAAACATTAAGAACATGTCAAAAATTTGTAATTGTACCACAGACTGAATAGTGATATTTACATTTTTTTGTGATTTAAATAAATAAGATGTTCCTTTTTTTGTGATTCTTTATATACTTTTATAATTTATAAGTTACAAATTATTTCTTGTGATATTTAAACTCTCTAATAAAACTGGCAAGAGTAAAACAAAGAAACACCTGAGTTTTCTTTCTTTTTATAAAATTTCTAATACCGGTATTAAAACCGGTATCCCGGTATTAAGTTCTAAGAAATACCGAATACCGGTATTGAACTTTTGGTCCAATATTACAATCCCTAGTAGCAGGCAGCAGCAAACGAACACTACTGGTTCTCCTTTCGGCCGTTCATTAAACAATAGTATAGACACGCTGAAATCGCCATTTTTGTGTTAGTTGTGAAGATTTTATTGTTTCCCGCTGCCACGATATAACTTTTATGCATGTTTAAATAAGCTCTGCTACAGATACAGGCAAAATATATCGTTTCTCTGAAATATTTATGAGTAACTTGGTTTAAATACTACCTATTACCATGAGTAAATGCCAATTAATTTTCTTCCTTCATAGTAATGAGAACGAATATTTTTTAGCAGCCAGTCTGGGGCAAGATGACGATCCGAAACACGGGGCAAGATGACGAGCTCGTCATCTTGCCCTGTATTTTGGAATTTATTAAACTAACTAATATATACCATTCTATTAAATCCTCTAAACACTTGTTTATATGTGTGTTTGTCCGCGCGATCTTGCGCTTCCATCTCTTCTGGGGCTAAGGGGTGCATCGGGTCAGGAAAGGTTTCGTTCGAAAGGGAGTGAACAGAGGAAGACATTTTTGTAGACATAAGACATAACAATAATTTGTTGCTGTAGAGCTACTGACTTTTACCTGTCACCTTGTCTGATTTCTTGCAAGAAAACGAATGCTTCCTGAGATTGCAGAAAGAGCCCCACCAGGAACTGCAAGCCACTGTAGTGATAACGGCTGGAACAATGAGGGCAGCTTTTGCTCTTTTTTGAAGCACATTTATCTTCATGGGAAACCAAGCAAAGAATCTCCTACTCTGTTGATTTTTGACAATCACAAAACTCATATAACTTTGCAGGCATTCTTATATTGCTGAGCGAAAAGCATCATCATGGTAGGGTTACCGCCCCACGCATCACATCGTCTCCAGCCCATTGTTGTGTCATTTTTCGACCAATTAAAAACGTACTATAGCCAAGCATGCGACAACTTTATGGTCACTCATCCAGAACAAACTATCACAGACAAAAATATTGGTGAGGTTTTGAGCATTACTTACTTCAAATCAGCTATAGTTGGAAATGCCATTGAAAGGGTTTAAAGAATGTGGGATCGAGCTTCATAATACTCTTGTGTTTAGCGAACATGACTATGCTGCGGCAAAAACTACTTATCATGATGCTGTTGGTGATGAAACTGAGAATAATGGTGCTAATCCTCAGATCCTGGTAGTAGAAAACCAACATATAAACAGAAAAACCAGAACTTATGGCAAATGCTTTTTCCGATGCACCAAAGAAGCCTGTTAGTGTTTTTTTTTATTTCAAACCATTGCCTAACACAACATAATGTAAAAAAAAGAAAAAAAAAAAAACTAAGCTCTAGTATTTTTACAAGCACACCCATCAAAGAAATGTTAGAACAAAGGGAAAAGCATAAGGAAGAAAAGGAAGTTTAAAAAAAACAGAGAAAAGAAGCTCGTGAAGCTAAAAGAACTCAAACTAAGTTCCTGTAGGCCCAAGTCTATAAAATACAGGCAAGCATTCCAGTTGCATCAACTTCAAAGGACGGTGTTGTAAGATGTCCTGCTTATGAAGAGGAATATTGTAACCCTCCAACAGAAGAATGGATCCAGTGCTGTAAATGCCAAGAGTGTTGGCATGAGGAATGTTCCAATTATGAAAACGGCATTTTCATTTGTAACTATAGTTAGGTACACAACTAAACACTTCAACATTACATTACAATGCATTCTGCTTAGTTTGATACTTTGTAAGATTTAAAAGCACAGTTATCATTTGTAAAACCATGATAAGATAAAATATGTTCAATCTTTTTCAGTGTTGTCATCTTGCCCCGAGGCCAAAGTCATCTTCCCCAGTACTGGGGCAAGATGCCGATTGTTAAGGTTAAAAAATAAATTATTCTTTTCTACTTTTATTTGAAAAATTAAATGGTAATATATTTTGATACTACAAAGGATTACTCTAACAGTTCATGTAAAATTAATTTTACTATCCTTAAAAATAAATTAATAAACAACAAAAAAATTGTTAACATAGTCATCTTGCCCCGGTCTCCCCTAATTGTATTTGGGACTTTATTTATGTTGCGGAAAAGCCGCTCAATTTGTATTTCATTTACTCTATCTCTATGACGTAGCCAGACATAAGAAGATCTAACAGACGGACGACCACATTTGAATGATAATCGTTCTGTTTGAAGATTTTGGCGTATTTTTAACTGGATCCAACTTCGAATATTGAATACTTCCAGTCTTTTTCGAAGTTACTGTTTGAACAAAAACAATTAAAAAAAAAGTGATACAAACAAAACACTATTAGTCATTTTTTTTAATTGTATTTTTTTTTTTGACCAAAAAAGAAAAAAAAGAAAACATTGATAGTTTCATTTGCACAAAACGCTAAATTATATAAAAAATATATAAATTATATTAACACATTTATTTTTTTTTTTTTATACTAACATGATTTTACACAGCAATGATATTACCAAGGTCGGCTCTAGTGCCGGACAAACCGGAACTATGTCCGGGGCGGCAAATTTTGAAGGCGGCATTTGGACGAAATTTGAAAATTTGTATGAAAATATTTTCTTATAAATATTATTATCTATACTTTGGAAACCTGGACCATAATTATTTTATTTTACTCTCAATTTGAAAGCCGATCATTACTAGTAAAATTTGTTTAACAACCATATATCTTTTATAAAAAAAATAATAGTTGTACTGCGTGGCGATATGACTTTGAAAGTATATGAGCACCCGATCTCGGGATAGGTGTATATATGTTTCTCTTGACAGGGTTTTTACTGCCCTGATGTAAAGGGGAAAATGCTGATTATCTCGTTTTCTTTATGGTATAACTCCATTAAGGTGACAAAAGTGCACAAAACAGAATATTTCGTTTGAATGTCGACCTTTTGTATTTACCTCTTATTAAGGTTCGTTGTATTTAAGTGACACTGAAAAAAGTTTTATAGATAAAATAGATGGTGAGAAATAAAAATACAGTATTTATTCGAATGTAAGCCACACTCCCAATTCTCAACACAGTTTTCTGAAAAATAGTGTAAAATGGTTTATCGAGATACAAAATATTTAAGAAATATTAAAAATAAAATTTTAAATGCGAATTAATAAATGAATAATTCATTGATTTTACCGATATTGAAAAATTTTAAATACCAACTGTAAGTACTCTAACCCCATCAGTATTATATTCAATCCCCCTCCCCCATCGAACAAATTTTTCTGTCCTCGATTCTAACTGCATCCAATTTTGAATAGTTTTAACGGTGGAAAAAAGTGCCACTAGATTCGAGTAAATTCAATATTCTTTTTAGTAAAATTTTAGGATTTCAAAGACAAGCTTGTGTGTGTTTCTCTTTAAATAAATCAAATACGGTAAGTCATCACTTAACGCGATATGGTACCCTAAAAATCAGTTTTTTATCGAAATTTTTTATTGGCTTATTTGATACCTAGAATCTTTATAAAGAAGCCTGCAAATTTTCAAAGCTTTACTTGCATTTTTTATCAAGTTATGGAGCAATATTTGATGCTAGACAGCAGCTACCACGCACGCATTTCAGATTATCTGCTAGAAAAGAGCCTGATGAAAAATGAATTAATTATTTTTCATCCTCGTGTAAATGAGACTGAAACTATATATGCAGTAATAAATCATTTTAAGAAAGAATTGTGAAGTTAATGCAGAATTTCTAATTTGTGTATTGTTTATTAAAGAGCAAATGGATTTGGTCAAGACTTAAAAGTTGTGCATGCTTTTTATGATATTATTATGAATGAAATTAAAACTTCAAAAAGGATTCTTCCAAAACACAAATACTAAATTTCATTTTGCTTACTCAGATAATTAAAAATCTAATTTGCAAGAATAGAAAAACTCTCCCATTTATATATATATGTTTTTGGTGATATATATATATCCCATGTGTGTGAAATTCAACGCTTTTATTATTAAAATATTTTAAGATATTTATTTAAGCAAATGCACATATACAGTTCTTAGATTTTGATATATTTTACCTATAAATTGCTATTTGATTTTGCTTTCATTCGTGTACAATATTTAACATGCGAAGGCTTTTAAAATCATGAAAATAAAAAATAAAGGCATAAACATCTTTTGTACATGTTGTGCATTAGCTCTGATCATGGAATTAGCCCTGAAGTGTATGTATTTATTTTTTTTATAAATATTAAGATAAAGTTTTATAAAATATTGATCTTTCATTCGTTTTCTTCTATGTAATCATTATGACAGTATGCTGTTTAATTGTTCTACATTTTTTTCAATTTCTTATGGTAAGCAGTTTTAAATAAGCTAATTAACATTTCATAAAAGTTTCAGACTATTCGATGAATATTATATCATGTTATTCATGGAATGAAAACTTCAAACTCATTTTTCTCCATGTTGAATTTTTGTACACATACTATCATTAAAAACCCTAAGGCTTTTTTAATAATTGAAGTATGCGTTTGAAATTTTTTATACATGTTGTGAAATGTATGTTTTGTAAAACGGGCATGGAATTAGCTCTAACCTGTTTAGTACTTTTTCTAAAAAATTTCAAAATCAAAATTAATGTTTTTTTGAGAATTTTTGGAAGTTTAACTATAAAAAAATTAATAAAAAAATAAAGAGCAGCAGAAAAAAAACACCAATGCGCAGTGTTATGTAGTATACTATAAGATACTTGGAAAAAAATTTTGAAAGAAAAAAGACATATTTAAAAAAGCCTTAGGAATTTGAAAATGTTTAAAAAAGGTCAAAAAATTTAAATTTTACAAACGTTTTGCAACAGATTAAAAATTTTTGTATGGGATTATTGTTTTGTATCAACCTTTATAAAATACAATTAAAACCAAATATCAAATATTAAAAAAAAAAAAATTTTTTGAAGATTGTACCATATTGCCTAACGCAGGGTATACGTTCCATCAAAGTAGAGCGTAATATGAAACAGCGTTAAATGAGGTTATCTCATCATGTAAATAATGGGGTTGGGGCATTGCTTCCTCAAAACTCAATATCTGCGACCCAAATTCAATCATTATTTCATTCACCCCCCCCCATACAATAATAATTTATTGAATTCAATAATACTATACTTTGTCGCTAAAACTGCAATACGAATATTAACCTCTTAATGCCAACTGGCGTATATAAACGTCTTGTGCTCAACCAGTGCATTAATTTCAATGATGTATATATACGTCTTTTCGAAGTACGATCTTTTCTGTGTACTGCATGCATAAAATTATTCCGAATGCTTCGGAATGCATTAAAAGGACATTGACAGAGAGAGAGAGCGACAGATTTATACTTATTACAGAAGATTTGCTTATTTATTCCATTTCTACCCCCCAATACACCACATACGCTCGCCTATGTATTAAAAACGGTTATCATTAAGGAGTGAATCACGTAACTTTTTAATTGGCATTTTAAGGGATTAATTATAAACCGCACGAATTGTCAACATAAGTGTTAATTTTTGTACATAATTTTGTATATGACAAGCCCATGGGGTCACTGGTAATTATTAAACATGTTCTTAACTTAGTTCATAAATTAATGATAGAATACATTAACTCTTACTCAATCATACAAATAAATATTATACGAAATAAATGTGAATTTATTTTTTAATATGTCAGAATGTATTTTATTTTTTATTATGTCAGAATGTATTTTATTTTTATTATCAGAATTATTTTATTTGTTTATTTTGCGTAAATTGATAATTTTTTAAAAATAATCTTTTGTTTTCGACCTCCCAATATGCTCGCGCCCCTCTCGTAGGGCTATCAGCTCCCTAGTCGCGGCGCGCCCTACATTTTGAGAAACGCTGGGTTAGGAAAGATGGGTAGAAAATTAGTCAGGTATTTACCATTAAATTTATTAATTATTTTTTAAAACAATAAAACAAAAATTATTTCTTACAAATAAAAAAACTTTCTAACTAAAAGTTATTTGAAAAACTGTAACGGTAAACTTTTTGTTTGATGCTAAGTCAAACAGAGGATTAAATGTAACATCTTCTTGGAGAAAATAATGTAGCTAATACAGTATTTCAAAATAGTATTGAATTCTGTTATATGCTTCAAACAATTGTTGACAGTCATTTTCCTTAAGAGGACATGGTACGATTTACAAAGATTTTTAATTTAATGATTTTCATAATTTTTTCTTTTCCTTTTTATGTGTATGATGTAAAACAGATTTTTTGCTTAAAAATTCATAAAAAGTTAACTATTTAGTTAAGGGAAAATTTTAACTTTATGAAATGATTTAAAACGCTTCTCCCTCTTACAAATCAATATACATATCTGAAATTTGATTTACAAGTACATCAA